>QOCX01000175.1:93831-129063 GCA_005959815.1 Sarcophaga bullata
TATTTTTCAGAACAAATTCGATATAAAACTCTTTTGACCAACTATTTTAAATAATTTATAAATGAAATAATAATAATACATTTATAATACATTTATAATAATTTTACATTTATTTTAAAAACAATACTGTAAATAATAATATTAATTAAAAGGCTTATTATTTTTTAATTATGAGCGAGCATAATTTTCACATGATGACAAGCGCTCTCCGCTTTGATGATGTTATCAACAGAAGTCAACAAAAAAGTAGTGCCAAGTTTGTTCCTATTCGTGAATTATAGGACAATTGGGAAGAACTTCTTTCAAAGTTTTATAACTGTCGCTATTGATGAGCAGGTAGTGGGTTTTAGAGGACGATGTTTCTTTAGGCAGTATATGCCTGCAAAGCCAGACAAATATGGACTTAAATTTTGGTTAGCTGTATATAAATCAGGATACATATGGAAAATACAACCGTACCTTGGAAAACCAAAAAATGTAAAACCTGAAAAAAATCAAGGAGAGCGTGTCGTGTTGGAGTTGACAGAATGATTGAAAGGGTAAAATATCATAGCTGATAGCTTTTTCATCTTTTGAGTTGGGGAAAAAACTTTTACAAAGGAAACTGTACAGTTCGAAAAAACAAAACTTTTATCCCACCTGAATTTGCTTATGTTCAAAAAAGTTCATTTACATACATCCACAAGTGCTGTCAGTGAAATCGCAACACTTGTTTCGTATACCGGCCATAATAATAAAGGTACTATATTGATGAGCACCATGCATAAAACAGATGAAATCAATTTCGATTATTATAACTCTACTAAAGATTTGTTATATTTTATCATTATTTATCGCTTCTGTAAAAATAACTCCCTGTATCTTAGGAGGCGTTGATGCTGCTGATCAAATGATTAGCTAGTACAACACTAAAAGAAAAACAAAAAGATGGTCAAATGTTGTGTTTTCAAATATAGTTGATATATCCGCATTGAATACATTTATTTCATATTCAGAAATTGATTCTTCGTAAGCTGCAAATGATTCAAATCGCAGAAGACCTGAGTTTTTACATCAGCTAGCTAAAAATCCATTTGTGGCAAGCATTGTCATCAAACAGTATACCATCTACAAGAGGTGATATACGGGGAATTTGCAATTTCTGTAAGTCCAAATGTGATGCCAAATGCATTATATGCAATAAATTTTTATGCAAAATGAAACGAAGAACAATTTGTTCATCTTCCTACGAAAATAGCAATAAACCACTTTTACTGATATACACGATAAAATAAATTTCTTGAACCAAAAGAGTCCATAACCTAAGATTTATAACTTTTAATTTTGTTTTGTTTGATTTTATCCTAGAAAGCTCACAACTAACTAAAACCATTAAAATATAAAAAAATACCTGAGCTGATGTTTAAAGTTGATACGATAAGCCATTGCAAACGTAAATAAAAATTAAAAAAAAAAATTTTACCAAAAAAAAATTTTACCAAAACTAAAAATAATTCTCTGCTCAATACAGTAATCTATTATCTACACTTTAGTAATACATTAAAATTAACGAATAAAATATATTGAAAGATTGTATATACTAAAAATTTATTATTATTTATCCAAATACTACTTTTTTTTAATTCAGTATGGCATTAATGTTCACCAACACACTGCATAGTAAAGACAAAATGCAAAAAAAAAAACAAAATGATCGCCTGAAAAAATTAGAATAGACTAAGAAATTATTTTTTCATTTTTCCTTTTTATTATATTAGTTGGAGCCTGCTGCTTCGTCGCGTAGTTATTTCACTTATTATTAGCGAGTTGGTGTGGTGGTCGAATTAATGCCGTTACTGCCTCTTCTTTGTTGATTGTAGTAGAAAATTGTTTTCAAGAACTTTTGAATTATTTATCTTTCCTTTTATTTCTAAGTATCTATTATTGAACCAGTGAGTATTTAAAAAAAATAATTAAATAAATAAATTAAAAACAAAAACAGAAAACAAAACCTAAATCATCGTTGAAAGTAATAATTGTAAGTAAAAACGGCTCTAAAGTACCTTTATGTTTAATAGAAATGCTAAAATAATAATTGAGTTTAAGTAGGCGACAATAAGTGCTAAAATTATAATGCCGCCACTATTTCATGTTTTCTTGATATTAATTTATTCTATCCACATTAATTTCTATTAAATAAGAAAGGTGACCCCCTTTTAACTAAAAACAATTGATTTCTATCTTCAGAATTGCAAATTACACAGTTTCATTACAAGCTTCTCTTGGGCTTCTTTAGATCCGAAAATTCATCTCTATTTGGGGAACATTTATTTTGTTTAATATTTATTTCAAAATCACCTATTTGAAATTTGAAACAACAAAAAAAAAAAAAAAAACAGTTTTATATTCATTATCGGAATTTTTTTTTTAACAATATATTCAATTTTTATAAACTTATGTACAGCATCCCAATGGATTTCCTTTTTTTTTTTAACGAAATTTGAAATAAATCAACTCAAGACAGAATATATACAATTCGCTTTCGAAATGACAAGTTATATTAATTACACTCTATGTGAACTTTTACGTTGTAAATATGAATAATTATATAATTATAAGGTCAGAATGAATTTTATAAAATATTTATCGTAAAATAATAATAACCAATTCCAAAAAATTATCTTCAATTTTATTCGATTTTTTAACGAATTGATTGTGAAAAATTTAATTTATTTGTCTTATTCTAATTTTTATCATAAGATATGCTTTACGAAATCTTAAAGAATACAAGAAGTGTTAAGTTATGCTTATGTAATGGCAATTGGACTAGAATTTATCGTGTCGTAAGTTTGAGGTCGATAAGTTCTTCAAACACTTTTTAATTTCATCAAAATAATTGACAATAAACTAAAAAATTACCCTCTGCTATGTAGGCCTTAACAAAAAGCAAAATTTTCTAAAATTTCGCTTGAAAATTTCTATTCTTTATAAAACCATTAGTTTGTAATACTTTTTGGCAAAATGGCAAAAGTTGACATAAAATTCTAAAAATTTTACGTTTTTTCGCTACTCATAAACACCCATGAAATTTTGAATAGAAGTGAGTCAACAGTATTGAAATTTAACTACTCTGTTTAATTCGTACTAACGATAACGTTAATTTATAAATACAGGTTCCATTCGAAATACTACTACTCATTTAGATTCATAACTTTAGAAAAATATTTATAATACTTATAAATAATTTGAGTGCCTTGAATCATTCTTCAAAACTTACAATCTTAGTTATTGTTGCATTTATAAAAAAAAGAAAAAAGATACATAAGACAGAACAGCAAGCAGAGCAAACACACAATCTTCTAGTGAGTATTCGTAGTGTTCGTACACGAAGCATACTTATTTTGTGATTCTTGTATATGTTGAGTTATGGATAGTCGAAATCTTCAAGATCATACGAGCTGTTAAGTATGAATATGATGAGTACTTTAAACTTTGAATATGAGTAGTGGTTCCATGATATTAAAATAAGTATGAATGCGTATAAGTATCAGATATTATGAGTATGATTCGATTATACTCATCTTTTTGAATACTCATTGCTGATCTCTGCTGTAAACACAATAAATGAAACGCAACAAGCACAACAATTTTGAAATTACAGCCTAAGATAAGCTGGGTGCGTATTAATTATAATAAAGACTGCGGCAAAAAAGTATATTCAAAACAAACAAAAATAGTCAGGTTATCAATGGTGCCTTAAGGTATTTTCTTTCATTAAATTTTCATCGTTATGTTGCTTTTTTAAAACCTAAATTGCATGCATTTTATTGTCGCCGTAGTCTAGTAGGTAGTGTGTTGAGTTATTAAACGTAAGACCACGGTTCAGACCCCAGGTCAGACACCAAAATGAAAATATGAAAAGATATTTCTCCGTTTACTTCCTCTCAGCAGATTTATGGCAAAATCTCTGTGAGCAAATAAAATTGCCATGTAAAGTTTTTCAAAAAATCTGTCGCCTGGAGTCGACTTTAAACCGGAGGTCCCGCCACTCATGTAGAAAATTAACACACACAATTTAAGTGATGTGAGAAGCTAGGTCGTAATCCTGACTGAAGTGTTACAATGACCAATTATGTATGTATGTATTTTATTGACAGTATTAATCCTAGGATTGTCAGCACAAATCCTTCCACTGTGAGCGCTAATTCTCTAATTGGAGCGAATAAAAATAGAAATTGGCCTAAAAGCAAAGCAACAGAATCTTTGCTTGCTGCCGCATTGCTGTATTTCGTTTATTATTTTTATTTGAGGCTGCTGATTCAGTATCTTAAGTCAAGTTATAGCTTACAGATGGTGACCAATATATTGGACAAATTTGGTTACTCAGGGCCATACATCTCATAACTCATAACTAAAAGCGAAATGCAATAATTAAAAAAAGTATTATAAGTGAAATTATGCAATAATCTATTACGCAATTTAGGGATAAACCTTAAGTAGCCTATTTAGACATTTGCGGTAAGAAGTTACTTTTTTTGGGATTCACCATAAATATACATGTGTTTTGACCCATATAGGAGAAAAATTAAAGCTATTGCACGGTTGCCAGTAAGGGCGTACAAGAACAAGGGTACTATATTTGAGCCACTTTATCGAGTAAAAAATAAGAATATTCTTAAATCAGATGGAATATTAGTATTATTTTGGAGAAAAGTTAATATTGATTTATTGTTGCGATGCTTAGTGTATGACGGATCATAAACGTACATACATATTATCATCCAGAATTTTACGGTGGTCACTAATGTTGGAACCAATATGCAATAATATATTTATACCGTCAAAATTGCGACCTAGAATGTTGAAAATGCTGCATGATGTTCATCAAGGTATAGTAGCAATGAAGCCTACAGCGAGAAACTATTTTTGGTGGCCCGTCCTATAAAAGAAGGTAGAGCCAACAGCCAGAAAATGTGAATACTGTTGTGAGAATAGCAAAAATTGTCGCCACCAACATTCTGGTCAAAGACCCTAAAATCTTCGTAATATATAGATTATTCGGCTCCATTTTTGGGCACTAGTTTCTTCATAAAAGATTGATTGCCATATCAAATGGATGGAAATTAAGATAACTGACAATCTCAATATAACGAGAACAACTGGGTCTATAAGAGACATTTTTGCAACACACAACATACCCAACACAACCGTATCCGACAACAGACGTAACTGCTTATCTCATGAATTCACAATGTACTGAAAGGCAAATGCCATAAGGCAGACTATAACAGCTCCATACCATCCCTCATCAAACGACAAAGTCAAAATAATAGTACAAACGATAAAAAATTATTTGAAGAAAGATAACCGGGGGAAAAATGTGGTAAAAATATTGTTGCATCTGCGAACATCAACCTTGGAGTCAAAAAATCAAACATTATTAAGTTATTTACATCCAAACAATTGCCAATAAACAGAAGTCGAACAACTCGATCAGGAAACAATTTAAAATATGTGATAAAGATGGTATCGAAATTTTGAACGAGGAGAAAATTGATTGTCAGGAGTGATAGAAGCAACGGGATAGCGAAGTTATAATGTAACAAAACCCATAATAGAGGATGACTTCGTAAATATAAAAGATACTAAAACAACGCTTAAACATTATGAACGATATAACGTTATTACCAACGGCCATTGAATTTACAGATGGTCATAATAGGTTAAATAGAATGGGCGAAAACTCAACGCTAACTGCAATTCAATCTAGTCGAGACTGGAAGATTCCGAAACGATTTGATGACAACTTTTTGGGAGAGAAAGTGTTAGATAGTCAACAACTCTACGGTTCAGTCGGAAACATATGGCAGCACAGCAAACCAGATTAAATAAGTGTGATGTTGTTTGAATCTGACAATATTCGCCTTCTTTTATTTAAATTTAAGAACACATGTTTACTTACTAGAATTATACAATAAAATAAATACATTGGAATTCAGTGTTGCTATTTATTGTATTTGGAAAACGTAACAAGTACGAACTAATTATCGTTGGAGTGCGACTGTTTTGCTTATTGATAACCCTACCTAAATCGTCGCTTATGACGTAGAGATGATAACGTTGCACAAACTGATAAGACTATTTTCCATTGAAACAAAATTTATATATTTTATAAGAAACATAACAAATTTACTTGCTCACAATAAACAGTTGTATTTCTATCGTTGGCTTCTTCATATCAATGAGGTAATGGAAGTTATTCACACAAGTGTTAACATATTGAAAAAATATTAATCGGAAATACATGAAACATAACGTATATTTCTGTAAAAATTGCAAAACGAAATTGAAAAAAAAAACAGTAAAAATCCTTTCATCTTTGGAATAATCGATAATTTCATTCAATTACAATATTGAACACAGTAGTTTCCAGAAGTCTAATGGTTAACAAGAAAGAAAATAACATTGAAAATATAAAATTCTAAAATTAACAATATGTTGTTATAAAAAATAAGGGTAAAATGCGAAAATCTATACAAATAACGTACATAATAAATAAAATAATACCTAGAGTAATTTTCATAATACAATAATTAATTAATAATTGTAATCAAAATTTCGTGTAAAATGCTATCGAATTACTTATCATAATTTCTCCTACGAAATCTTTGTAAAAAAATATTTAAAAGTAGTACTCTGTCCTTGTAATGAAAATCATGCTGAATGTATATGTCATGGAATTGCAACAACAAGTGACAAGTAACAAGTGACATGACTCCTTTCGCACGATATTTTTATAAACAGCTGAACATTTTTGTTTATCAAATTATTATTTCGTGAAGTTTTATTTTAAAGTCAGCAGAAGAAGTGATCTTCTTTCGTATATTTTTACGAAATTAGTAAAAATTTAATATTATTATTTTTTTTCGGTAATAATTTTTTTTTCTTAAGTATTTGTTTTTGTTAAAAAAATAATAAACATTCATTTGTGTTTACAGAAACTAAACAAATGTTGCATACTTGCTAAGAATTAAAGTTTAACCTTAACTCTACATTTGCTACACAAATTTTTCGTATTTATTAGTCTCACCGTAATGTGCATATTTCTTGAATAATTCTTGTTCAAAATTTTATAATAAATTAAATTAAAAAAAAAAATATTCTAAAATAATACCATTTTTTTTTAATATTGGATAATCGGATAGATAAACTGCATAAAATTATATCGTTTCTTTTCTTAAAATTGAAAGATTACTTTTTTTATAGCAATAATCTGAACGAATAGTCTGAAGTACAATAATGTCTGGCAAAATGTTAGAACTAGAATAAGGAGTTTGACATACCAATATTCTCACAATCTGGTCTTTCGGAGTAGATTTTTTAACCATAGGTCTCGTGTGTGAGAAACTTTGGTTGGTAATACTCGACTGAAGCGTTGCAGTATCAATTATCTAAGTGGCAAAAATAAAGATTAGCCTAAATTGGTAAGAAAACAGTGTCGGTTTGCCTACTATTTTTTTTCGGTAATAATTTTTTTTTCTTAAGTATTTGTTTTTGTTAAAAAAATAATAAACATTCATTTGTGTTTACAGAAACTAAACAAATGTTGCATACTTGCTAAGAATTAAAGTTTAACCTTAACTCTACATTTGCTACACAAATTTTTCGTATTTATTAGTCTCACCGTAATGTGCATATTTCTTGAATAATTCTTGTTCAAAATTTTAAACAAATCTGAAAATTAAAAAAGAAAAATATTCTAAAATAATCCGGAAATTTTTTTTTAATATTGGGATAACTCGGATTAGAAAACTGCATAAAATTATTTCGTTTCTTATTTAAAATTGAAGATTACTTTTTTTATTAGCAATAATGCTGAACGAATAGTCTGGTAAGTACAAATAATGTCTGGCAAAATGTTAGAACTAGAATAAGGAGTTTGACATACCAATATTCTCACAATCTGGTCTTTCGGAGTAGATTTTTTAACCATAGGTCTCGTGTGTGAGAAACTTTGGTTGGTAATACTCGACTGAAGCGTTGCAGTATCAATTATCTAAGTGGCAAAAATAAAGATTAGCCTAAATTGGTAAGAAAACAGTGTCGGTTTGCCTACTAGCATTGCCTTTCAAATAATCACTTCACATGTATTGCCATACGTATTCTATCGTATTTTAATTCGTTAGCGTGCACTACTTGGTGCCTCTTATGTGTTCTTAGCAGAAGATTTCAACAAAATCTATAAATAAGAAAGAACTACTGACAGTAAAGTCGCTCGTTTGACGAGAAAGCAGTTAAAATACCATTACTGTTAAACAATAAACAGTCCTTCGCAGCAAACCTCACTCTTTAATGCGCTGTCAAAATCGGATTTTCTAATTACAAAGCGTTTTGGCAAACAAGCAACGTCTTAACGCTCTCATTTAGGCCTAAAAATTTATACTTGCTATAAAATTTTGCAATCAAATCAATTGTACCATGATTTGGTATTTGGCTTTAAAAAAAATTGTTAGGTGCTGCAAACACGGCAATAAACTGAAAGCTACAAGAGAATGAAAGTATAGAAACTGAAGCCACAGCAAAAACTTAGTACTGTTGATCTAACTACACAGTACCTGAACCCTTTTTCGATCATAGTTTTACAATGATTGTAACGGACAAATATGATAACGGCTTACAGCTCCCAAAGTACGCCTCCAAACTACGCATCCAGATTATTGTGGTACAATGCAGGTTGCAATAGTGGTTAGAAGGACTACCGGTATTATGGTATCTCGAGAGGTAATATCGACATCTAAGCGGTTACGGTTACTGTCACTAGTATAGATAAGCAATCAATCCACAAATTTGCTTTAAACTTAATGAAATTCAATTTTACGAATCTCATAGTTTTATTACGGAATACTACACTAATGGCAAGATGTGCTGCGCTTGAGACCATGCGATAGTCGGAAGAAGTTAGCTAGCTATTCACCTAATAATCACAATACACAAATTGACTTCTATCCCGTAAATATGAAGAAATAAGATTAGCAGCGGTATCTGAAGAGTGACACTTATGTTTGTACTTTTTGCAAACTATTATTATCATCATTATTATTTATCATTATCATTATTGTTTACTATTGGTTACTTTTATAATCCTTACCGTTATTTTCAATATTATCATTGCAACTAAATATTTCCATTATACCTTGTTTCCTTTAGTAATTGTAAATATTTTTCTGTCATATTACTACTACACGAAGAATTTAAAGCCAAAACAGTTATAATTTTTGCTTACTATTGCAATATGTTAAATATTTAAAATATTTATCTTCTTCAACATATTTCTTTACTTTTTTTTTTATATACTTCTACTCCCTCGACGTACTTGTGTTCATTTTAAATTCCTTTTTCATCACATATTTATACAACTTTTCTCAAACGGACAAGAATATATTTGCAACTAACAGGCTTTTTATATACCAAATACGTATATACATTAAATATTTGCTCCAATGAATATGGTGTGTTTAACCAGCTAAAGAGTGAGCAATGACTCTAAATTTAAAACATGATTTATTTCTTGTTGTACCACATTCTGTATTCTTTTGTAGAATAATATCTAAAAAAAAATTCGACGTTTTATAAGTGTTTACTGTTAACATTTAGAGGTGTGATTTATTTAAGTGCTTCATTTGTTTCAATCTAAAGGATTAGCTTTTGCAGCACCGAAGGTCATTTCAGTGACAGGCTGTGAAAAAGCGCTATTTATTTTACAATTTTTATTCAAGTTCGTGTGAGCAATTACACTTTGTTAGGTAGTTTCCTTAATTTAATTAATCATCTAATAACACGGGTTTGTGTTTCCAAAAAAAAAAAAAAAAAGACAAGTTTTCTTCAAAACTTAAAGCTAAAAAGCTTGTGGCTTTATTGAATTCTGATCTATAACTGAACTTAAGACTACTAATGAAATGGAAAAATTTGAAAATATGTAACTCAAGTAAATATTTACAAAATATTCGTTACTTTAAAGCGAATTAAAACATATAAGATATTGAGTACATGATCTCTTCATGAGAAAAATAATTTAATTAAGAGAAAAATTAAATTAAAAACAAAATTAAACTTATTGAATACGTTTTTAACAGACATGTATTGCAAGTCTGAAACGTCGCGCAGTGATTTCATTTCATAATTTTTTTTTTTTTTTTGGAAAAATAGAAAGATTGTTGCTAGAACATTGACAATTTGTACTGAGCGGTCTATTGATTAAATTATGGAAGAAATTCAATTTCATCTAAATTGGCCACGCCCATCGTACACGGCACATACAATCCAAATAGATTTTTACTCATAAAATTTTTCTTATTCATGTAAAAGTCTTCAAATTTGATACATATGCTCTCCAGAATAAATTAAGGCCTAAGAAATAAATTAAGGAATTGAGTCTATGCCTAAGCCATCATACATAATTGGCCATTACAACCCTTCAGTCAGGATTACGGCCTAGCTTCTCACACCACTTATGTTGTGTGTGCTAATTTTATACATGAGTGGCGGGACCTACAGTTTAAAGTCGACTCCGAACGACAGATTTTTTTGAGAAACTTTTCATGGCAATTTTATTTTACTCTCAGAGTTTTTGCCAGAAATCTGCTGAGAGGAAGTCGCCGAAGAAATATTTTTTTCATATTTCATTTTTGATGTCTGACCGGGGATACGAACCCTGGCCTTTCGTCTAATAAGCCAACACACTACCTACTAGACTACGGCGACTTCTAAGCCTAAGCCATCATGATGACTTATTATGAACTCACCATTAGGGATATCATCCAACTTTCTGTAGGAAGTCTATATCTTGTATAAACTTCCTTAACTTCTTCCATCCTGTAATCTTAAGACGTTAGTTATGTTGATGTTACAAAAGCTATGCAATAATATAAAAACTGTAGTACTTTTGATGTGGACACATTGCTTAAATATCAGCCTTTCATCAGATATTTTACTCTTCAACATGATATCTACTATGTGTTTTATGGTTTTAAGCCAAAAGCTAGTTAATCTATGTAAAAGCCGTAGGCCAGGTTGGGCTATGAATACTATGTATGTCCAACAAAATGAGTTGATACGAAAACCACCTGATCTCATGTGTGGATTAGTTTTAAAAGTTATTTATGAGCTTAATTCAAAACATTAGTGTTTGTTAAAGTTCTGTTAAACTTTCTGAAAACAATAATCTACACTTCCTGTAATATTTATTGCGTATTTCTTCTGTTTCCTTGGAGGGCATACCAATAGGAAGTACTGCTGCATTAATTATGTCCTTTCCATGTATTAGTATTTTTTGGGCAACAACAGACATGAAGTACCAGTTATATTTTATGACAAATCATCGAAGACCCAGATTCTTATCAGATCCTGATCAAGTTCATTCGGTCTTTGAATACCGTCTGAATTCGATGCTTGTTTTCTTAGTTGTAAAATATTAATTCTTTTTCGATTAGGTTCGATTTTAAAACCATATTATAAACTATTTGACGTATGCATTTAATTAAATTTATTCAAGCATGTAATGAAGAAATGAACAATTCACAAGCCTAATCCTCAACATTTTTCTTTAAAATTGCGCCCAAATCATCCATTTTGGAAGGTCTGATTTTACAAATATAACATACTGCTCTACTGCAACAGTCGTTAACTTCTTCAGAAAATTTCAAAGGTTGTTCTTCGATGATGGAAATCGCTTATTAGTATTTGCCTATACTTAAGGGACTGATTTACCAGAAAATTGTCGCCAATTTTCGTTTAACAATATTTAGGTGACTTCAATAGATTTTTTCTAAGACCAAAGATTACTTTTTAATAATAAAAACAACACATCATTAGATTTTTCAAAGTTCATTATAAAAAAAATTGCTTTATTGTCACAAAAAACCACTGTGCGCCGGGCAAAATCGTTGTCCATTTTTTGCCTACATTGCTTGACTGCCTAACAAATATGGTAAACACTATGTGAATATACAAAATATCGACTTAATCAAAAATACTAAATTTCTTTTATTCAATATTATATTACTGTTGCTCGAACAAATAGGAATGAAAAGAGTCGTCATTTTATGAGAAAATCTAGTAAAATACATAATGGCATAATTTTCAGTAGTTTAAATCAAGAAATTTTTAAATTTAATAAATCGTTTGGCTAACTTTAGTTATCGGTTAAAATAATTAACAAATCAAGACCGGCGTACCTTGAAGATGAGAGGACACTTTTAAGTATTATTATATCAATCTAAATTTCGAATAATTACTTTTATTTCAGAAAGTGTAAATTGTAGTTCAGATTTGAAAAAATTGTACTCAAAATCTGTTAAAAAAAAAAAAAAAAAAGCATTAAAGAAAAAATAAACACGAAAAAACTACTCAATTCTCCAATTTGCAATGATATTAGAACCAGTAACACACTATATTTGTTTAACAAGAGGTGCGCGCACAAGCTATCGTCGAAATTGCAGAGAGAGCGTACCCTATCTTCAGCGCAATAATAATTGAAAATGAGAAAACTGGTAGCAAAAGTTTTAAAAGAAATAGTAACTGAGAATTAGGATGGTTTGACGCTTTCCTGGATAGAGGAAGATTCACGTTATGGTGAAAAGTCATAAAAAACTTTATTGAGTAACTTGAAGAAAACATTATTAGTGTAAACTATAGTCAGCAGTAAGAAACCCTAACATTCATTCAATTGATGCAAGGAGAGGCTTATTAACTGTCCTGCAGGGGTTACCATTTTATTGTAAAGGTGGGAAATCACAGAATAGGGGATTGTTTCATACTACGGACCACGCTACTCTAAGTTAAAAAGAATCATAATCATCTATTTTAAAGACTATCATATACTGTATTTTTTGTTGTTGTATAAGTATGAAAAAATGATAATTAGTAATACCTGTTTTATTTTTGAATTATAATTATCACTTTCTGCATATTTTGTGAAACTAAAGTTAATAATCCGAACTAGAATTGTTGTCTTCTAAATTACAATTGGAAGAGGTGTAAAGTTGTTGGTATAATTTATAATACTCATGTATATTAAATAAAGAAATATTTAAACTTTTTTAACATCAATTACGTGTATGTTACTTCAGATCGTTAAACAAGGACTTTCAAACTGATAGTGAACATCTTGTTTACGTTACATCTGCCAAATAAGTTATCATCTATTCAGTGTGTTGCCAAATCACCATGGAAGATTCAGCAACACGTGCTGAAAATACATGATCTATTAGAGCACCATACTGTACGCTTTGCTCATATTAAGATCGCCATAATCGCCAACCGAAAAAACTATTCGCAATGTGGCGAATAAATTCCAATTCATTTATTCTGTAAATGATAAATCAACAATTGTGCTTTCGATAAAATTTAAGATTTACCGAAAAAATCGTCGTGTACATTAGAATTTGAAGCATACCGTTGCTCGACTCTCGCAAGAACTTGGTTTCACAGACCACAACTTGACGAATTTTGCTTCATGACTTCGGCCTGCATATGCACAAATTTACGTGTGTTCGCTGAATGGGCTCTTCAGCATATGTCAACTGACTCTGATTTCATATAAAATCATATTCAACGTTGATTTGGGCCGGCGATGTCATCGGCTCATATTTTTCTGAAAACGACGTTGATCAAGGCATTGCTGTCAATAGCAAACACTATAGGTTGATGATTACCGATTTCTTTTGCCTTGAATTGCACCAAAAGTCACCAACAATACGCTCCATGATAATCTCAAGTGGAGGTGATTTGACCTGGCCATCGTCAGCGATCTTCAAAGTCAACATAACCATACCAATTGGTCAAATTCAGCCTGATTTACGCGTCAGAGTCATGGAAAATTAAATATTTCAGATGCTCTCCACTAGTTGAAACTGTGGCAGACACTTGAACAATATCATATATCCACACTGTATGTAATTTCGATATTATCACACACACTCTCTATTAATTTCAACATAGAAAACTTTTAATGAAAGACCCGTTAAAATATACAATCAATAAAATTTCATAAAAATTAGAAACACGAACTAATAATTAGAACTTTCTAAAAATCTAATGTGATTCGTTGCTGTTGTCATACAAATGCAAGTAATATGAAAATATATTGTAAATATTTATATTCTCATACCTGTACCATATAAATCATGTGTATTCGTATGTGTACATATCTCTGAAAACATTAAATATCGTTCTGTTCATCCTGTTCATACATATATGGCTCAGTTATAAGCAAATATGTACGAGTAAGTACAAATTACGCATACTCGACATTATTCACGTACACATGTAGTAACTATAAATATAGTGAGAAGTGTTGCTCTTAGTCAGAAACGATATAACAAAACATATTCCGTCGTCTATAATATGATGCATACATATATTCATGAATATATATGGATTTTTGGTATGTGCTTATATTGAGGTTGAGGACATCATTCTATCGTACTTTATTGTAATGTAAAACAATTTCCATCATTGATAAAAATATAACAACAAAGGGTTTTTCTTTTGTCCTTGTAAACAATGACGTTTCTATTGTTGTCCTTGATTTTTGTTTTTTTTTTATTATTATTATTTTCACTACAAAATTTTTTTTTTAATATTTTCTCTATTATTGTGCTTATTGTGTTTCTTAGTACTGTTATAAAATATTTCTTGTTGTATATACAGTATGCGACATAACAAAACAGAAAGTTGTTGTTAGTAAAATATCTGTACATCCTATTAAGAAAGACAAACACTTTTCGATTTTCATTACTTTATTTATTTATAAAGTTAATAAACTGTTATTTGCTACAACAAAACAAAAATTAATAAATTTTTTTTTTTAACAGAAATAAAATATTATCGAATCCTTTACATCGTTGTATGCCACGAAACAGATGATATGGAATCCATTGGATCGTGGTTTCCTGTCGCAGTGTGGAAGTTACGTGAACACATTTGATTATCTTTAATTCTCTTGAGCTTGACCCATTTTTGCAACTAAAATATGTATTTCAGAAGATAGTGTTTTGGATTTCCAAGAGTGCAAAAAGAGGAAACGGAAACTTCTTCGAAAAGTAAAATAGCCTAAATAGAGCATGAAAATAAGCATTTTTTGCTGACTTATTAAAAAATAGGCTTTCCTAAGACTAATTTGAATAACAGTTCTGAATCTCTTGGAACAGTTATGAACCTCTTTTAAAGGAATATAGGGCGTAGAAATCACACATCAGTGGCGTTATTGCGGCAATTTTAGGTGAAGGCGGATAAGCTAAACCAACAAATCTATTACACTCCTTATGTTTTCTTATCCAACCAGTGAAAGATATTCACAAAATAGACTTTGAAGCAACAAAACTTTTAAATTCCCGTTCGTTTACAGAAAAATGTTATCATTTACCATGTGCTGTTTGACAGCAGTGTCACAGTGACTAAATAGTCCGTTGTGGTCTTCATTAAAATTTGATGTTCTCAGCCGTATATTTTCAATGAGCAATGAGCACTAAGGCAGCTTCAAATATGAACCAATTAACACAATTCCTTACTCTATATTTCCTGTGGTGTTGGCAGCTGTAGTAGCACAGAATCCAAGTTCGTAACAATAGTATGTAGGGTATATCCATACATACATACATATATAATGAAAAACAAAGCGTAAAGTCGTTAACAGAAATAATTCAATATTTTTATTTCCTTTAAAAGATTTTATAAACAATTAAGCCATTTATTGTTTCATCCCACAATAGGTTTCATATTTTGGTTACGAATTGTCAACACAGCATTGTACAAATTTTCAATATCTGCGCCCATTTATCCACTAGCTTAGTATAATTACATTTTAAGAAATTCTAACAAGTGATATATTTTCATTTAAAGTATTCTTAAAAATGTTATATTTTAGCCATTAGAGTTGGCTATATCATCATTACTTCATCATCTTCATATTTGTTAAAAAGTTTTACGAACATGTTGTTATGAATTTGTCATAGAAGCGTAATTTGATGCCTTATGAATAATATTATTTTGCATTTAAAAAAAAAATGTGGATCTTGAAATCATTAATTTTTATCCCTTCTTTTATCTATTATGTGATATAATGAGTTAAACATTTATTCTCCCAAAAAGATGCACTTGATGTAATTTCATGACACAAAGCAGTCGCAATAGCATTATCAGTTAACGGATTTGTGCTTCGATTACTTAGGGCCTCCATTGCCAATTGAATTTGTTTTTAAATTTGTAGCATGTCAGAGCCAATAATGTTAAGTCAATAAGCGCCTTTTATTGATTTATTTAAATGAAGAAACTTTTTTGATTTCAATCAACGATTGAATTTCATCGAGTTGTAACATCTAAATCGAGACATAATTTTTTTTTTTTTTTTTTAATAAAATAAAATTAAGACAGAAAAAACTTCAACTTTGAAATCTTACAATTTGATATCTTATTAATTCAGCAGCCGCACTTTTACCCGGTATATTTTCGTTATATGAGAAAATCCCGTATTTCCCGCATAAAAAATCTAAAAAAAAGCGGGAAATGAAATTAGTTAAACAAAAGAAAAGCCTAACTTCGGCTCAAACCTCTAAAAATAAAGAAAATTAATTGAACTTACTACGAATATTTTGATTTTCATAAGCTGATTAATAAATAGTAAGTGGATATATTTTTTATATTTTGAATTTATTTTATTTCAATCATTACTATTGTTGTCGCCTTAGTCTAGTAGGTACTATGTTGGCTTATTAGACGAAAGGCCAGTTACCGAATCCCCGGTCAGACATCTAAAACGAAATATGAAAAAAAAAAATTTTTCGGCGGCTTCCTCTCAACAGATTTTTAGTAAAAACTCTGAAAGTAAATAAAATTACCATGAAAAGTTTCTCAAAAAATCTATCGTTCGAAGTCGACTTTAAATTAAACTGTAGGTCCCGCCACTCATGTATAAAATAAACACACACAACATAAGTGGTGTGAGAAACTAGACCGTAATCATGACTGAAGGTTTGTAATGGCCAATTATGTATGTATGCATTACTATTGTAACTATAGTTGTAGATATAAGCTACGATTTGAAACAGAACACGAAGAACAAGAACTTTATCGAATGTGTTTCAGTAGAATAGATACTCCGTTAATGTAAAATGAAAATGATGAAACTAATGTTCATGGTATTACCTATATAACACTTAAAAGACTAAAAAATTAAATGATCAATGAATGATGAATAACAAAAATGCAATATGAGTTGTCATTCATTCAAATCTATTATGCAAATAAATATTTCATTTGGCATAAATGCACTCTCTAATAATTCAATTAGAATATAACTATGGGACACATGAAAACATAAGGATGCTTAAACTTTATTTTGATCAGTAGAATCCAATGGATCGAAACATAACTCACGCCGAATTCTTTGATACAATTTTTATTAATTACAGAGGTTTTATATATAATTATAGAAATTATTGAGATTAAGATACTCCTCATAAAAAAATTACTTCGTAGACATATATAGATATCATTAGATCAATTATATACATCATTAATTGATCTAAATTGTTCAATTACACCAGCGGAGTTAAAGTATGCCTGATGCAAAGAAAGTATTTATTTATAGAGCTATCGCAGTAAGAATTGATTATAATGTTGTGATTCAGCGCAAAAGAAAATATCTTTTATAGTTCATCGAGAAAACTATTACAGCCCTATTAACTAAATTGAAAATTAAACATATAAACCGGACCATCAAGATAAGAGTTTGCAAAATAGCCACGAAAATAATGTCACTCTTAAAAACACAATATTACAACGTAAAGAATATCCAAGGACGGGAGTCATGTTTTTACGATATCGATGTAAATACACTTTAAAACTTTGAATTTTAATTCATTATCTTGGACATTGCAATAATCAATGCATTTTTGAAACCATATTAAATATAAATTAGGAACTGTCATTCTCTTCTTCTTTAAATTATCAAATATTATTACGGCTTCAAAATTGTGAAGTTAAAAAGGAATTGGAATGTATAAAGATATAAAGACATGATTAATTTAAATTAAATTAAAAAATATTACCGTAAATGACAATGAAAACAATACAAGTGTAAAGTATGACAAACGTGATGAAATTTTAGTTATATTGAGTTTTAACACCATTTCCTTATAATCCTATAATTCCAATTCATGTAAACTCAAGACCTTCTCTCTAAAAACAATCAAATATTGTGTAAGTAATTGAAATTTTTAAATATTTTTTGTCATCTCTTCATTTAACAATTCATTTCCCGCCTGTTAATATATGGCATATTTGGCAGTCATTAAAGTTTAACTAAATTTAAAAATTAAAAATAAAATTTATTTATTCCGTTTCTATGGGTACATCTGAATTTTCTTTTTTTTTTTTTTTAATCAACTGAAGCAGTTTGTATTAACAAAATTGCTAACAAGTTAGCCAGTCAGTCAGAAAGCATAAATAAGATTTTTGATTTCTATACGAATAATTTGTTGGGAAACTTTTTATACTTGCATACATGTGTCTGTATACTCGTATATGTATCATGGGCGAATATTTTAATATACATTTCGTCTATTAGCAAATTGAAGAAAAAGCATCGCAATTTCTTTTCCAACAGATGTTCAATGTTTTCCAACTACATGAACAAAAACAGTTTACATTTAAAATACGAACACGAACGATTTAATGCAGATACAATTACTATCGTTAAAATTCGATTAGAAAATATTGTCAACATCCGTAGTCCTTTCAATGGGAAATATTGATCAAGGCATTGCATCTTGTTAAAAGTGAATTTAATTTTTTTTTTTTTTTACTAAAAATAAAGGCAGTTAAAAATAGTTTGTTTGGATTGGATTGTACCGCACTGTTAATTTATATTGTTCTTCATAGTTGATCGTTCAAGTTACATAACTAAGCTAATAACAATAAGTATTTGAAAATATGAAAACGGAAGCATGAAAACGGAGACTTGGTTTCAGATTCGCCAGAAATGCGGAGGTTATGGAGACAACACTTCTTTACTCTGTTACCAGGCGAAGATGATATCAATTCCGCCACTAGATATGATGTTGCACCTAACCAAATCAATATCGACCGCGTAGAGATTCCGTCGCCTAGCCATGATAAGGTCAAGATAGCAATTTTGCTGCTTAAGAACAATAAAGCTGTAGGTTCTCCTGGTCTGCCCAATGAATTATTTGAGACCGGAGGATGCAGCTATGGTATGGCTGGTTGAAAGCACGCCCAACGATTGGAAAATCAATGTTCTCTGCCCTGTCCTAAAAAAGTGATACCCACGATAGGCACCAACTACAGGAGTAGACCCATGTCGACTGTAAGGCAGACTTCGATAGCCCCTTAAGGAATCATGCTTTTGCCACAATGTTTGATAAGGCTATGTAGAATGATGTTGAGATACCCCTACAGGTTCCTCAAGGTGCGAATAGATCTTTCCGAACCTGAGTGTTCTGTGGAAGGAGAGTATTGCGATGACACTATTTTTCAAAAAAGTTTCCAGTTGCTTGCGTACGCTGACAGCATAGGGCGTATCAAGAGATTTTACTGCTATTGAACGGGAGTCTATTAAGATAAGACTGGCAGTAAATAAAGGTAAATAAATATATGTTCTCGACCAGTAGGGGCATGTGGCGTATTGGATCCCATATTACGGCCGATAGCTATAACTTCGATATAGTCAGTGAATTTGTTTATCGTGGCCATTACCACAAAAAATTACCTCAGTCTGGAGATCAAGCTTTAGATCACTCTTATCAACAAAGACCGTTCATCAATGGCCATTTAAATACACTATATTGACTGCATTCAATTCAAAAATGTGGACGTTGTACACCGGCTGCGCTGGCTCCGACATTTTGTTTGATTGGATCAGGATGTTGCGTCGAGACGGGTATTTGACTTGCGGAAATCGGAAGGTCGATTGGTGCGGCCAACTGGCATAACTATATACTGCACTTATAAATTAACAAATTTTACAATTCATTTACCTCTCACTCCTCATAACCTATTAAGTAGATATCGAAGATTCGAAATCGGGTTTGTTTGAATAGTATCGACAACTGCCAACAATTTTTTTATTTCGAAAAACATTGATGAATACGACTTTGGGTCAGTAGGTCTTGATGTTCTGGGCATGAAAATCCACATATTACTTTAGATGTAGCAAAAAGCAATAAATAAGTTGATTGAGTTTCTCCTACAAACAGCGTTGCCACCAAACTTTAAAAAACTGTTTCTGGAAAAAAAATCTTTTTTTACAAAAATAAAAACTTATTCTTCAAAAGTACTAAATTTTAGCAGAAAACACCGGAGTCCGGTAACGCTGTTATTTCCTCTTTTGGTGATTCTTTGTTAACTTTGTTAGAAAACAAATTTAAGGAAAAAAATAAAAGAGAGGTAGAACTTGCCAAATGGCAACACTGCCTTACTTACTTACTTAATTGGCCATAACAACCCGATTAACGGATTCGGCCAGGCGCAACACATCCTTCTGCTTCTTGTGCGCCTACGTCAGTTGGTCGCACCAATCGACAAGGTCGTCCTCTTCGTCGACTTCCGCAGATCCCTGCATCAAATACCCGTCTCGCCGGAGCATCCTCCTCCATTCGAACGACATGACCGAGCCAGCGCAGCCGCTGGAGAACGCCTATGTCGTTGAGGAGCTCATACAGCTCACTGTTGCATCGGATACGGAAATCTTCCCCAACTCGCACTGGACCGAAGATCTTACGTAGGACTTTTCTCTCGAATAAACTTAAGGCTGCTTCATTGGTGCTTAATAAGGTCCACGCCTCTGAGCCATAAAGAAGCACGGGTAAGATGAGCGTCTTGTAGAGTACTAGTTTCGTCGCACGAGAGAGGTCTCTGTTACTCAATTGTCTATTGAGATCATAGTAGCACCTGTTGGCAAGAGTGATGCTGCGCTTGATCTCCAGACTACCATCATTTTTGGTGGTAACTGCGGAGCCAAGTAATCTGAGGATCAGTACACCGCACTTCTCTACTTGCCGATAAAATATACTTTGTTTTGCCCTCATTTACTGCCAGACCCATCTTCGTAGACTCCCTTTCAATAGCACTAAAGACAGCAGTAACATCTCGCTTGGTACCCCCTATGATGTCAATGTCGTCAGCTTACGCAGGCAACTGGACACTTTTATGGAAGATAGTGACATTGCGATGCACTCCCGCCTTCCGCAAAACACTCTCCATTACGAAGTTGAAGAGGTCGCATGATAAGGGATCGCCTTGTCTGAAACATCGCATGGTATCAAAAGGTTCGGAGAGGTCCATTCCTACCTTGACAGAGCTGCAGGAATTTCTCAACGTCATTCTGCATAGCCTTATCAGCTTCGCAGGTATACCGAACTCAGACATTGCGGCAAAAACACGATCCCTTATGGGGCTATCAAAGGCTGCCTTATAGTCGACAAAAAGATGGTGTGTGTCAACTTGCTTTTCGTGGGTCTTTTCCAGGATTTGGCGTAGTGTGAAGATCTGGTCGATGGTGGACATGCCAGGTCTGAAGCCGCACTGATAAGGTCCAATCAGTGTTTTGACGAGTGGCTTCAGTCGTTCACATATATGCGATAGGGAGAAGGCTTTATCCCTGTAGTTGGCGCATAACGTAGGGGTCTCCCTTTCTCAGGACAGGACAGAGGACACTGAGGTTCCAATCGTTGGGCATACTTTCCTCTAGCCATATTTTGCAAATAAGCTCGTGCATGCGCCCTACCAACTCATTACAATCGGTCTTAAACAACTCAGCGGGAAGGCCATCAGGTCCTGCCGCTTTATTGTTCTTAAGTCGCATAATCGTGACTTTGACCTCTTCATGGCTAGGCGGCGGAATCTCCACGTCGGCATCATCGATCGGGTTCGGAACATCATCTCTAAAGGCGGTATTGGTATCGTCATCGCCTTGTGGCAGAGTAGAGAAGTGTTTCCTCCACAACCTCAGCACCCCCTGCGGATCTGTAACCAGATTTCCATTCTCATCCTTACAGGAGGACGCTCCGGGTTTATAACCCTTGGTTAGACGTTTAACCTTTTAATAGAACTTTCGAGCGTCATTCCTAAATCTGTACATCTCGACTTCCTCACGCTCCCGCCTTTGCTGCTCCCTCTTCTTGCGTCCGAAAAGGCGTCTCTCATCCCTTCTCCTCTCTTAGTTCTCGACTATGGCTCACGTAGCGGCAGACTGCAACGTTTTCTTGCGGCGTTTTTCGTTCCTGCTGCCTCGCGATACTGCTCATCGTGCCATTAATTTCGTTGAGGTGGGCGTTCAAAAACAAGGACTCTATCCGCAGTAGTGCGCAAGGAGTGGGAGATGTTGGCCCACAGTCCACGAATGTGGCTGAGATTAGATAGGAAACGACGGAGCTTATCTGAGGGTTGAGCGGAAAACGCCTCGGCTGTCCTTTGTGATCGCAGCTTCTTAACGTCCGGCTTTCGCCTCGAGGCGCTAATGCGCACTCGAAAATTGGCTGCGACAGGGTAGTGGTCCGAGTCGATGTTTGGACCTCTAAATGTGCGCACATATAGTACACTGGAAACGTGCTTTCCGTTAATCACAATTTGATAAATTTTTTTGGATGTTGATCGATCAGGGGACATCCAAGTGGCCTTGTGGATGTCGAGATACTGAAATCTGGTGCTGCAAACTACCATGACATCGGAGGTAGTGTTCGCGTGGAGGCTTAACTGTCCGACAGTGGGGCCAAAGATACCTTCCCGCCCGACCTTCGCATTAAAATCTCCGAGGACGATTTTGGCGTCAATGGCCGGGCACTTATGCTGCACGCATTAGTTAACATCTAGCGGGTGATAGAATACCATCCAGGAGGGGCCACTAGGAGGCTGAGTGTCAACTTGATTACAGCAAGACAAGGATCGGCCTGGTGATCGCTACGTTGGCCACAGTCAGAAACTTTAATAATGTTTGCATACAATCCATCCCTCCTACACAACACTGCCTACAAATAACAATATTGCTAATGCCCTAACACTTCCTATACACGCTTCAAGGCTACCCGACTGTAACGTACCGTAACAAATGTTCTCTTTTTAGCATATGGAGAGCAATGAAAACGCTTACCGAAACGTTCTCTCTCGTTAGCAAAATGGAACGACCTATATAAAACAGAACTCTGCCGTTTTTACGTGACATTTGAACATGAGCAATAGAGCTATTGCATGTAGAGTTGCATTGCGGCACAAATGCCACCTCTGGTACATTCATGTTTATTTATATAAAACTTTTAAGTTGTTACATGAAATGAAATTTTTAATTAAAATGGTAATAAAAAAAATTATTTTAGAAGAAATAAATAATATGTTTGTATTTTGTGTTACAAACTGGTTCGAATTCTGGTTTTTGGTAGTTTCATATATATTAATCGTATATATTAATCTTTTAAATTTGTACATAAAAAATGAATTTTCTTTAATTATTATTGTTATTATTATGACGGTAATGTGTATAAAAAAAAAACTTTGAAACAAAATGAATAAATAATATGTATTTTTAGTGGGAATGTAACGCAAATGACCTTTTTGGTACTTTTTTATTTATTCATAAATTTTTTTTAATCTTTAAAATTTTTAAATATATATTCTTATGATTCTAATGTTCATAAAGAATTATACGAGTGTTTATTTTATTTATATATAATATTCTAGCTAGAGATATCGATTAGCAATTTAATAAAAAAGAAACACTCAAAAAACAATTTGAATAGAACAATTTTCTACTTTACTTATACCTAAATTCCATAAATATTGACTCAGATAAAACCAAAAATGTAATATTCCATAATATTACAAGAATAAATATTTATAATAACATAAAATTTAAGAAGTAGATATAACTTCTTCCAATTAAGGCTCAATTTGGTACTTTTAGAATTTTGCTTTATCTTAACAACACCCATCACTGTTCTGAACAGCTGACTTCTTGTGTGGCTTTGTGTTCTTTTTATTTTTTATTTACATTCTTCGTTAACATATGTCCCGTTTTTAAAGTTTCTATAACTACATAAACGTTCTGAAGCCCTTAATGGGCCAGTTAGCCGAACGTAATGTAACGTAAGGGAACGTACGTTCGATTTTTAGTATAGGGAGAGCAATGTAAACGCTTACCGAAACAATCTATATAAAGCAGAATTCCTTAACGGGTTTACGTGACATTTGAACATGAGTGATAAATTTTCATGATTATATAATTGATTTTTTTAACTTTTAATAAAAACAATAATTAATAAAATCATTTTATAAGAAATAAATAATTATTGTTATGATTCTATTGTGCACACAAAAAATTTAAACAAAATAAATAAATAATATGTTTGTATTTTGAGTGACGAAGTGGTAAGAATTCTTCTTTTTGGTGCTTTCATATATATTAATCGTATACAAATTTATACATAAAAAATTATTTTTTTAATTATTATTATCACTCTAATGTATATAAAAAAAACTTTGAAACAAAATAAATAAATAATGTGTATTTTGAGTGGCAATGTAACGCAAATGAACTTTTTGGTACTTTTCTATTTACACATAAAACTTTTTTTAATCTTTACAATTTTTAAATAAACATTCTTATGATTCTAATGTTCATAAAAAATTATACGAGTATTCTTTATTATTATTATTATTGTAGCTAGAGGTATTGTTTTGCAATTTAATAAAAAAAAAGCACTTTGAATAGAACATTATTCGACTGTACTGTACTGTACTAAATTCCATAAATATTGACTCAGATTAAACCAATATTTGGAATAATATAAAATTTTAGAAGCAAATATAACTTCTTCATATTAAGGCCCAATTTGTACTCTTTGAGTTTTACTCTACCTTAACAACACTCATCACTGTTCTGAGCAGCTGACTTCAAATGTCTGTATACCGATTTCTTTGGATTGTGTTGTGTTCGTTTGCGTGTTGTTTATTTTCTGTTTCTATTTATATTCTTCGTATATACCGTTTTTAAGGTTTCTATGACTACACTACGGCAACGTACATTACGTTTTACGTTCTTTACCCAGTCAGCGTCTACTTAATGTAAAAATGTAGGTTACACAGCGTAAAAACGCGTCATATTTTTTAGGTAAACAAACAAACGGCGCTGTTTTAGGAGATGGAGTGGGCGAACACACTATTAATTGGGGATATATAACATCAAGCTAGAACAAAAAAGTTGTTATAAGAACTGGATGAACTGGATGTAATCAGCTGCTAATTCAATGTTATCACTTCAACGTTTTTAGATTTATTTCAACGATATTATATTCATTTAAGGGTATTTACTATAAGTTTTATGTGCTCTTTCCACAAGACAAATAATTTCGCTTTCACACAAATAAAAACACTCAATTACGTTTGTGTTTATGTTTCCCATATAAATAGACAAGCAAGGGAAATCGCTTATCTTACAGGAACATGTCAGGTATTTCGAAAACCTAATTTGTTCGAATGCTAAAACGTTTTTATATTCTCTAGTAAAGTAAAACTCATACATATGCGATTGTATATGTATGTGACTTTATTTTTGCTTACGTAAATAACTCTATAGTTACACCACTGAAAAATATGGTTTCTTTGAAGAAACAGCTGTTTTTAATTTAAATTGTTGTTTACTGTTATTTATTGTTTTTGATTTTTCTCAGGAACATTTATTAGTATTTTCTGTCATCTATAGCTTAATACTGAAATTTTTAAAACCAGAGGGATCTAAAATGCTATGTACATATTTGTAAAGTGAATAACGCCCTCTTGGCAAAGTATAAAATTCTTGCCCCGAAGCTTTAAAAGACGACCTCCTGAAAAGTAAAATATAACGAAAAAGTCGGTAGTTTTTTAATAACTCAATCCGCTGGCCTTTAACTGGTTTTAGAGCAGGGATTACAATTTCATAGCACAATTGTGCAGAGAGAATTCACACATATTGGTTAAGGGTTATTTAGTCAAGCGTAAGAAACGTAAAATCGTAACGTAAGTAGCCTTAAACCTCAGTTACTCTACCGTAACGTAATGTAATGTAATGTAACAGTAACATCTACTGAATGTAAAAATGTAAGTGCAATTATGGAACGTAAAAACGTGTCATATGTTTTTTATGTATACAAAACAACAAAAGAAATAAACGAACATAAATTAAGAAATATAAATTGCAAAAAGTGGAAGACAAAATTTTAGATATGGAAATATTAAATTAAACAAATCATAATTTAATAGGAAAAAAATAGGGCACTTGAAATTAATAGCACTCACGAAAAACCAAACCTTGAGGAGTATAATACCGTTCAAATCGGATTCTAATGTACAACATCAAATAAAATAAATAATGACGAAACTGATGACGATGATGATAATGATGATGGCCCAACATTCCGGCCCCATTGAAGGACTGCAAGTCTTCAATCAATTGGCAATGGAGCCAGTTTGTTTATTGGGTGCTTATAAACGCCGTTGCGTGTTGCGACCTCCGCCACTCTGACCTTGCCGTCTTCGCCTTCGATGACCTTACGACTTTCCCGGTCAGCCAATGTTGTGGCGGGCAATTGTCCTCGTGGACGATTACAACCTGACCTAGCTTCAGGCTGGGCGATTCGGTAGTCCATTTGGTTTTGCCTTGTAGACCCAGGACGTAATCTCGTGACCAAGCCTGCCGGAACATCTGCTTGAGTCCGCAAAGTAGTCGCCAGCGCTTCCATAATTTGGGTTCTCTGGTTTCCCCGTCGCCTACGGATCCGAGCGGCCCAACACCATATAAGTAGACAAGCAAGTGGAATCGTTTGTTAATTACGTTATATTAATTTTATATGACCATTCGTATTGTTTTATACATAACAAAACCGATTAACTTTTTCTTATTGTTGCTGTTACATTCCGTTACGGCAGAGGAACTGAGGCTTTAAAAACGTTTGTGTAGTTATAGAAACGTTATAAACGGGGCATAAGTCAACGAAGAATGTAAACAAAATAGAAACAGAACACAAAGCAACACACATACGAAAACAACACTATGCAAAGAAATTGGTATACAGACATTTGCACGAAGTCAACTGTTCCGAACAGTGATGAGTACTGTTAAGAAAAAGCAAAATTCAAAAAGTAACAAATTGAGCCTTAACTGGAAGAAGTTGTTTCTACTTCTTAAATTTTATGTTATTATAAATATTTATTATTGAATATTACATTTTTGGTTTAATGTGAGTCAATATTTATGGAATTTAGATATAAGTAGAGTCGAATATTGCTCTATTTAAATATTTTTTTTATTAAATTGCAAATCATATTCTCTAGTGAGAAGAGTAATAATAAAAATAAAAAAATAGTAATGAACATTAAAATAATGAGATTGTATTTAAAATTTTAAAGATTAAAAAAATTTATGTATAAATAGAAAAATACCAAAAAGGGGATTTGCGTTACATTGCTACTTAAAATACATACTATTTATTTATTTTGTTAAAATTGTTTTGTGAGCATAATAAAACATAACAATAAGTATTTATTTCTTATAAAATAATTTTTTTATTATTATTTTAATTAAAAATTAAAAATTTCAGTATATGCATGCAACAATTTAAAAGTTTTATAGAAATAAACATGAATGTACCATGACATTTGTGCCACAATGCCCTCATTTGCACCGCAATGAAGGTTTGTTGTTAGTAGGTGATGAAATTTATGAACCAAAAGTAGATCCTAATAAATATCCAAAAACATCCCTTAACTATTAAGTTAAATAACAGTCATGTAGTTTTTCAAGTGTATCTCACAATAATTAAGTGAATATTCGATGTAAATCGAAATCGAATTGAAGGAGAACACAAATTTCATTGTTAAAATGTTAAACGTTGCCATTGAAGAACGTAAAAATCCAATAAAATCTTTCAAGAGAGCTGATGATTTACATACTCAACATTGTAAAAAAAAAATAGATTTGTTTGTATCACGAGGTTGTAGAGGTGAATTTTTACATCCTGCATATAGCAATCTTGAAACCATTTTACCCACAAGTGTAGATTGCGAAAGACGTGCATTGCCTACAAAATCTGTTCAAGGCTCTCCTATACAATTTTAAAAAAATTATTTAAAATAATAAGTTCAAGTAAGATATGTATATATTTTCGACTTCGAATAGTCTTCTTAGAAGGGTACAAATTTGTTTGTTACTAACGTACTTATGTATGCATAGAAATACAGATAAATTATTTTTATTTTTATTAATTCATGCTTCTCGTTTACATTCTGTTTTGATTTTTATATTTAAATCTGTAGTTGTGATAAAAATTAGAAATAAAATAAATTTTTAACATTTTGGAATTTTTAGATTCCGAATTATCTCGTGAAATCAATCCAGTTTGGCGTCCGTAGTTATATAATACATAAAATTTTTAAAATTAAATTAATTAAAATTTTCGGTCTTCGAAATCCCGAATCACAAGACTTTTAGAAATCAATCACTTTTAGCATCCGCAGTACTAATGCATAAAGTTTTTAAAATTATAAGCTTTCTCCTCATTAGTTGTTCTAACAGAGGGTGATCACTTTGCTCTTTAATAATTTCCCGAGCTGGTAAATGACGGTATTATTTAGTGACAGCCGAAGGTTTTTAAGCCAAATTATTTATTTATTGTTAATCATGACTAAGTCTGCCACAAGAAGTATTCTATTATTTTAAAAGCTGATGATATTCAAATGCAATAGCACTCGCTGTACGTTAAACCACAGTTTATATGGGAAGGATTTCAGCTATAACGTGTATGACAGACAGAAAATAGATAAAGACAGAAAGCTTTGGAAAACCGTGAGACCGATCCTACATATTTACTACCATTTCTTTACAATATTAAATATAATGTTTAACCGCAAATCGAGCTTTGTATCAAAAATGATAAATAAAAATTTTGGCGTAAGTTTCATAAAAGTAAAATTAAAATCTAAGAATATGAAATAGTTTTATTAAAAAGAATTAAAATAAATCAAAATATTAAAATTTTTTAACAAAATTTATCAAAAGTTATACATAAGCTAGAATTATGAAGTTTTTTTTACCGCTCGATCTACAGTTAAATGTAATAATGATGTTTAACTCGACTAAAATTATCAACAAATTCTCCACTCAATTTAATTTGAATTGGCATCCCTAATCTATAAGTATGCACATGTGCATATGTGCATATGTGTAAATATCTAAATGGAAATGTAAAGAGTATACATATGCATAAATGCATTTATGTAGATGATTATATGGTATATATGTTTACATTATGAATAATTCATTTTTAATAAAAATAGTGTTTAGTATGTTTATGTTTACACTTGAGAGTTGAAAAGTATACGTGGATTGCAGCATGGTACACCGTCGTACTTCACGTAGCTTACTGCACATTAGACAATTTCACTAGGATGGTATTTATATATTTGTAAATTATTGAATAAACACTCATTCATTTATAAAAATCGGAACACGATCAAAGCCACAAATTTTTATAAAACAGTTGAATAGTTTCGTGCGATGCACACGACGTTGGCATATAAACCTCTTGGCCGTTTTACGTCTAAAATGTGTTAAATTTGAAATACGACATTTTTATGAAAATCAGATATTGAAAATTTATTCTAACTGTTAACTTCGCTCACTGGCCACTAGAAGTTTGTAGAAGGCATAACCCTATAATAACCACGGATTAAATGTGTATGGCATTTCACCACAAGATGGGATGCTTTTCGTAAGCCACCGGTCACTCATCTTAAAATAAGCCGATTACCCAATCCGTTACGAGTTGATTTACTAATCGATTTAAAGATGACGACCTCAGTTACAAAAAATTATTTGAATTGGAACGTGAAATGTAAGACGTTGTTTGAAAAATCGCAATTAAAACAAAATGCAAAATCGCTTTGTATGATCAATACAATAAGATCTTGGAATGGTTGATCTGTAACCGTTTGAAACAGCACCTTGAAGAAGAGCCGAAGGTCGATCTGATAATCAGTATGGATTTCATAGAGGACGTTTAACTATAGACGTAATTAAGAAATTGACAACGATTGCAGGCAATGCAATTGTAGGAACTGGATGGATGAATGATTCTAAGGCATATTGTGCAGTCATAACACTAGAAATGCTTTTAATTCCGCATGCTGGTCGTACATTCTACCAGCTTTGCGGACTATACAGACGCCAGTGCATTTTGTGCGTATCATTAGCAGTTATCTTTCTGAGAGAATATTACACTATGACACAGAAGAAGTACAAAATAACTGGTGGAGTTCTACAGGGCTCTGTGCTAGGTCGACTGCTATGGAATATACTCTGTGATGGAGTTTTACCTCTCTCAGTGGCAAGAGGTGCGCATATAATTGGTTATGCTGAAGATATAGCAGTAACAATAGTGGCGAAAGAATTACATCAAATTGAGGCTACGTGTATGACGATGTTGGCTAGAAACAGCGGGTTTTCAATATAACTGGACAGAAAACTGAAGCTATTTTGATAACGAGCAGGAAAAAAAATTAAATGTATTACACTTAATATAGACGGACATAATATAACTTCTCAGCTAAAGCTTAGATTAAATTTTAGAATTAATATTGGAAGGGCTTGTGAAAAGGTAGCTCGAGTGATACTGCATTATCCCGCATTATGGCTAATATAGGAGGGCCAAATCAGAGCAGAAGACTGTTATTGACAAAGGTAACCCAGTCGATATTGGGTATTAGAATCTACGCTAGAGGTTCAAGATTTTTATTTCGTTTAACCGCTCTTAGCGTTGCTAGTGGTTTCCACACAGTTTCATATGAGAATATTAGTATCTGATGTTATGGCTATAGAACTAAAAAGGGTATATGATAGAGTCAAGATTGTTGGTAGAACTTTGACAACTGAGGAACGAAGGGAGGAGAGACAGACGAGTTTAGATGAATGGCAGGTTAGCTGGGATACAGCGACTAAAAGGCGATGGACACATAGACTTATCAGAAATGTAGAAATTTGGGTTGAAAGGAGACACGGTCATGTTGATTTTTACATGACACAGTTTTTGGCAGGGCATAACTGTTTCAGGGAATATCTTGCTCACACTGAGCATATTTATAGTCATAGATTTGGATTAGAACGTGAATGGTTTCGCACATGCTGCGGTCTGTAGAAGTTTGGCATTATGTCAAAATGCTGTCTGCAAATGTGATGTAGAAATTAAAAAGGATAGAGAGAATTCATAGGATTGAAAGGGATAGGAATTAACAGTAGTAGTCAATAGACTAAAAGTCGTCCCGTGATGAAATACTTAACGGTAGTACCATAGGTCGAATAGGTTCGGATCTCAGAGGTGGTTTTTTAGTGTCTTTCGTTGATTTTTTCCACTATTGAAAAAATAACTCCCATATACTTGTTATACTGGGTGATGAAAAACGTTCAGTTCATAAAAATAGTTACTACAGCATTATCCACCCATCTAACCGCGAGAAAACCTTTTATTGTGTGGTATCTTGAGCTGCCATAAATATAAATCAATTCATTTGTTCTACTTGAATAAATGGAGAAAATTTGACTATCTATCACCAGATTAATTCTATTTGTGGCTAAAACAGCAAATTTTGTGTTAAACAAATAATCTATAATTCAGTTCCTTACTTTTTAAACCAACCAACCAACCTCCAGAGAAAAATTGAGTTTTTAAAGTGCTCAATGCTTGTGAAACAAAACAAAATGGGGAAAACAAAAACAATTTGTTTTATTAAATCTTACATTGGTTTTTTAATTTGTTATTTTTTAATTCTTTCTCAATGCAGGAATAAGTAAAAGAACTCTACTGGCAACCAAGGTTGCCAATGGCCATAAATTGATTAATTTGGGAGTTTATTTCATAAAATAGTGTTGTTCAATAAAATTATATTTTCATTATGGCGATATCCACCCACCAAAGTCACTTGAAGAAAAAGTGACCAGTTGTGGTGGTTGTCTTCATTTTAATGTCCGTTTTGATGTGAATTAGCTTTACTTCAACTGTTAAAAAGCGTTCGCATTGTAATTTTCTTAAAAACCTTCACAATCATAATGTCCAGTATCATTCTTTTGGATATACACCGTATACAATATGAGATAAAGATGTTCAGAAAATATTATTATTATAAAGTGCATACAACATATTTGTTTTCAATTTTTTTAAATAATTTTATTCTCTTTTTTTTCGCTTTAATACCTAGTGTGGTCTATAGAATTTTTAGTCAGTTTAGTTTTAACAAGTCATTATTTTCAGATTAATAGCTATAAATACAAATTCTAATTCCAAACTTTGTTAAAATGTCTTAGAAAGTCGTGTTACATCATATCAAAGAGAGTTTGTTTTAGAATATGCCCACCTACTTACTCATAACTGTGATATATTATTTCCATACTATACGAGACGTAGGGCATTGTTGTCAGTCCTATCATCATTGTATTAATGATAAATAAAATAAATAAATAATAATAATACTATTTACATATATAAACGTAAGTGAGTTCATAATTATTATCTTTACTATACTTTTAAAAATCCATTAAACTTTTTGATTAATTTCTATTTATGAGTAGAAAATTATACAAGCGTCAATATAGCTGACAAATATAAATTCGCAGTCACATCATCAACATCATTTGAAATACATTCAGCTTTTATCAAAGTTTCTTAGCATATTAAAAAACAAACAACAACAAGACCAACTTTTTTTGGCCAACTTTTCACACGTAATCGAATTTTACCAATTGGTTTCCTTAGTTGTAACGAATGAAAAGTGACGTATTCGTTCTTCATCTCTTATTATAATTTAAATCAAATAATTTTAAAAAAAGGAAAAATATTTCAATCAATTGTATAAAACAACAATAGCTTAACAATAATATTCATATTATTTTTATTCATTTGAAATTGTTGTTTCATTTTAAAGATATTTTCTTGCACTAATGATAAAAACATAAGTAAAAATCTGAAAGTTAATGTTTTCGTTTAAAAAGTACAACTACAGTCTGGCAGGTAGTAGGTGTATTCGACGATAATGGTTCAAGTCCTGGCTCAGACATCTCGAACGTAATAATATATGAAAAAAATATATTTTTTCCGTCGAGAAAAATAAATTTCTCAAAAAAAATCTTTCGTTCCAAATCGACTTTAAACTGTAGGTCCAGCCACTCATATAGACAACACCAGTGGTGTGATCCTGACTAAAGGGTTGTAAAGACCAATTTTGTATGTACAGTAACGTGCAAGATAATAGCAGTGACGAGCTTAAAGTTAGACATTGCCTATTATTGTAAAAATTATTAAAGAATTGTTTTAAACTATTTTGTAAATACATTATTTGGTATGTTGTGTGTTCATTACTTTTTTTTTACAACATTTTTACAAAATGTGAGGATAGAAAATTTAAAAGGAAAATATGATTGCTAAAAAATAGCAGTTTTTTAGAATTTCAAATATTAAGGGAAAAAATAAAATCTATTTTGTGGAATATCCTCTATTCTTAATTACTGCATTGCATGGACGACCCATGGAATTAATCAATTTTTGGCATCTTTCTACTGGAATAGCTCACCAGGACGATTCCACCACAATCCATAATTTCTGCTCGTTTTTCGGTTTTGCTGTAAAAACTGCTTCCTTGATTTCGGTCCACAAATTTTCAATGAGATTAAGATTCGGTGACCGAGCAGTCCAGTCATTATCATGTCTGTACTGGGATTTGTGCAAGGCCTCGCATCTAGTAAGCCAACATACTACCTACTAGACTACGGCGACTTCAAATTTAGTATTGAATTGAATAAATGAAAATTTTCCAACATGCATATAAAATATTTACTTATACCACCAATATGTATACGCTTGTATATTTCCTTTGTTCAAATATGTGTGTATGTATATATTACATACTAAACTCTGTATGTATGTACATTAAATGGAAAAAGAGACTAGAATTATATGAAGGAGACAACTTATTTAGGCAACCAGTTTAGACTCAGTGTCATAAGCAAATGACATTTATGAAGATGGAAGAAAGTTGTTGTGAATATTGTGTTGAAATTTCTTCTTAATCAAAAAATCATTACAGATTCCAGAGACTAAAACTCCTGTCTCACAATTTGCAAATATTCTTAAATATAGATATACTTTCATATGTACAAAATGATTTTTGATAAATAATTTCAAGGCAATTTCATATAAGGTGGTGTTGTCATGCCAGGTGATAGTTTTTTATGAGCGAGTGATGGTCAAACGTTTTGCTTACGTACAGTGAGCAAAAGAAATGTGTTTAGTAAGTGTCGACCTCTGATTTAATGTAATATTTTAATTTACATATAAATATCTAATAAATGCCTTTATAATCAGACGTCGGCACCAATAGACCTCGGGTTCCGAACATTTTTGGCTTTTTACACACATAATACACGAACATCAACAATGCTCGTTAAAAAGAGCGTAAAATTACATTGAATTATTAACAATTTTCCTCTGGGTTAACACATGCCTCTCACAATTACACTCAAATTTTACCATGTTCTCTTTGTGTCGATGTCTGTTTATAATACATAAACTTTCTTTAAATGAAATTTGTCCAGAGTTCAATGAGATTCACTAATAACAATGAGAAATGATCTAGTTTTCTTGAAGAATATTAGTCAAGTTAAATATTATTAGGTTACACTTGAAAACATTAGGTTACACTTAAAAATTTTACTAACAATTTTCCTCTGAGTTATGCACATGTTTCTCACAACTACAATCACATTTTATTCATATTGTCTTTGTACCGAACTCTGCATTACACTTTCATAATTCTTCACATATACATATGTATATATTAGAAATCACCGAGTAACCAGAGTTGACGATTATAACATTAGAAAAATGCTGAAAACAGTAGCCTTAACCGTTTATTTAGGGAAAGAAAAAATATTATGTTTTACTTTGCAAATGTATTAGAAATAACAGATATGCAGAACGAAAATTGGGGAAAAATAGGAAAAGTAGAAAATGTAAATATTTTTTTTGTTAAAAAAGGGAAATTTTGAAAAAAAATTTTAATTTCTTCAGTGAAAATTTTAAAAATTTATAAATATTTTTAATTATTAATCGAAATGTTTGTGATTTTCGGTCACAATAAATATATTGTCTTATGCAAAAGCTATGTAAG
>QOCX01000175.1:138431-184082 GCA_005959815.1 Sarcophaga bullata
TTCTTAGTTTTTCCATTCATGAAAGATATCATTAGGAATTCACCACGAGGGATTGTACTGATAAAAGATGTCTTTGGATATCAATCAAATAAACTCACAATTTTTCTAAAATTATAAAAATCATTAAACTGGAGTACTTTTAACAAATTGTAAACCCAAATTTTTGGCTTAACAATAACATTTTTAAATATTACAGGTCAAAATACATGCGACTCTAGTGCGTAAAATTTTAATATGATTTCGGGAGATTTTAATATTCCAACAAGCTCCTGGTTCTTGGATGGAACAGATTTTTAGTACCCACTACTTCACACGATTAATTAAGCGATTTTACAGCTATGAACGTTTCCCAAATAAATGTCGTTTTGAACTTCAATGAAACGTTATTCGATCTTATATTTGTAAGCAAGCCTTCTCTTTTCGATGTGCGTAAAAACTGTCCGTTATGTACACCTAAGAATCGTCATCAGCCAGCCTTATCACACTTTTTCCTCAATATCCTTAAACTCACAGTGTATCTGGATCTGGTTTAAGTGTATGAACTTTCAACTGCTAAATAAATTATTATCTTGCATTAACTGAATAGAAATACTAATGAAGATGACTGTAATTTCGGGCACGTTATCCAAAAATTTTATGAAGCTCTTTTCAGCTTTTTATATGCTTTCATATACTGAAAGCATATAAACCAATTACCATTATTGAAAACTTTAAAATCGAATCGCCCACCTAGTTTACTAATCCACTCTCATTGTTAAATAACCGAAAAAAACGTTTCCACAAAAATTTTTAAAGAAATAAACAAAACCAACAATCGTGGACTTTACCCTTTAGCTGCAAGTCAATATAGTCATAAACATTATAAAATGTGTAAAAGGCAATGTTCAAATATTTTCCAATTTTGTATATTCAAAATGTAAAGTTTATCACATCCCACAACAATGAGGTGCAATCGAACTACATATTCTAATAATATTGAAATCATTGATGCACTTCCAACTTTTTTGCATCCAACTTCCCCTACAAATTGTTCAATAATGGACCTTACCCTTATGAAATATTATGGTACGCCAGTAGAAACCTAGGAATGTGTTCATCTCAATCATTCTGTTGCTCGCTCACTACTTTTCGCAAGTATTCCTCCAGAGTTCAATTAAATCGTTCTACCATTCCGTCAGACTGTGGGTGAAGCGGCTTCCTTCGAGTCTTTTAAATACCGAAATTTCTGCCTTGATCGGAATGTAGGTCTACTGGAAAATGCGGCATACCCAGTTGTTCACAAAAACATTTACTATTGTGTTCGACACCTGATTGGGTATGGCATACACTTCCGTCCATTTGCTGAAATAATCCATCACGACGAGAACATATCGGTTTCCGGCATTACTGACAGGGAAAGGCTACGTTCATCGCTATCTGCTCGAAAGGTGCGCCTGAGTTATATTGTTGCAGCTGATCTCGACTTCTTCTTACTGGACCTTTAGCTGCAATACACTGGGTACAGTTTGCCACTGCTTGTTGACATCCAAACCAATAAAAACGTTTTAGTATTTCCAGCGTATTTGTCACCCCAAGGTATCCTTCGCGAGCTCCATAATGGAGCTCATTTAAGATTTCCTTCATTTTGACGGAAGGCACTATTATTAGATTGGATGAGGTCTTGCCATCAGCGCCTTTCCAATGACGATATAAGCACCTGTTTATCAATTTTAAACAATATGCTTTTTAAGAAGGTTTTCTGCTAATATTTCATTTATTGTAGGCCGTTTGTCCTATTCCTTAGCTGCTATAATTTCCTCCAATATTGGGTAATTTCTGTGTGCTTCAGTCTTCGTTGCTATCGATCTGCGTTAGCCGGATATTAATGAAGGATATCTTCTTCTCAGCCTTCACACAATTTTTATACTTCAAATTACAAGATCGGCATGAGAGCGAATCAGCATTCCCAGCATTATTTTGTGTTCAATTATGAAGTCATATGTCTTGAGGCGCTAAATTAAAGGGGACTCTTGTGTAAATGGTTGGTAGTTCTCCCGTTTATTATTCCTTGTTGGTGTGACAGATCTTGACCTTTAGGTGGCCCTTTCCACAGTTAAAACATTTAAATTTGGAGTTTTTTTCGTTTTCTTCCAAAACTTACATCAACATCTCTTTAAAAGGCATTCTTCTTCCCCCACGATTTATATTTTTGGCTCTTTGCTTACTTGTGGTCTAAAAATCGTGCGAGCAGTCTCCCGAGCTGCCTTCTGTGTAAAACATACCGCTGATTTGATGTCAGGGTCGCATATACCATTAACAACCGCTTCGGTTTTAAAATTATATATCAGTGTATGGTTTATGTAAGCTGCACTAATCTTTCAACCTATATTTCAAAAGCCTAAAGCGACTCATTAGCCTTTTGCGCTAGGCACCTTAACTCCATGCAATACAGTTCTCGTTTGTGATCGTCGCTGAATTTACACTGTAACGACACCTTCTAGACGTTGTAGTTGTTTCTGCACCATAGTTTCTAGAATCACGGCTACGACGCCTTTTAACGCCAAAATTAGTTCCAAAGACTTCTCTCCATCGTCCCATTCTTCTCTGTTGCCTACTGTCCCGAATTGGATTTTAATTACGGAAAAGGGTGCATTTTTTCCATCATAGTGGCTAGCAACGAATCTATGTCAATACTGCTGGGAGTTGCAGGGCTCTGTAAATAAATAAAATAAAAATAAGTTTGTGTTTAGTTTTAATTAAAATTCTTTATTATTCGTAGAATTCTGTGTACCATTGTTCACAACTTGATGTAATAACAACAATTGATTGGTTAGTTATTCCCTGCCTACACGCTTTGCATAAACGATAACAAGACAATTGTTTGACAGATCTGTGTAACGAAATCCTCAAAACCACGTTCACTCTTTTCAAACGCACCACGTCTTCATACAATACTGACTGAACTTTTACTAACCCGTTACCTGCTTTGCCTTGCCTTTTATATGGCGATGTAAACAGTCTTATGAATGTTCTTAAAGGCGATTGTTTGTGGCTTCGCCTTCTCGAGGTCTCTATAAATGTAAACATCCTTGTTTCATTATTGTTGCTGGTATACTTTGTTTACATTTATTCTTACAGTTTTTGTTGTATTTTTTTTTTACTTTACCAATTTTTATGCTGTTTGTTGTTACATTACGTAGTGCAATAACTGGTAAACAATTTCATTGTTTTTATTTTTGTAGCTTTTGTTTATAATTTTAATATTAAATGATGTAAAAGCAAAACATCAGTATCTAGATTTTTCCATTTTCGTATCAATATTTTTAAACATCGATTTATCGAAAATGTTTTGGAAAATGCAAAACGCGTTTCAGCATATTCTGAAAATGAAGCGTTTTAATGGCGTTTTGTATTTTTCGAAGTTTCATTCGAACTATGAAAATGTTTTATCATATCAAAACATAAACAAATAAAAAAAAATTAAAAAGTCCAGCGTATTTGCTTGATATATTGGCTTTAAAAAAGCAAAAAGCAAAAGAAATATTAATTAAAAAAACACTAAGGGATTTTTCTAAACTATTGGACATTCTAGATCATGCGTACGTACTTACATACATACACAGACAACAAATCAAGTTTCAGTGCGTAATTTTGCGCTTAAAGTTTCATAGCTCTGCACAGGTTAAACAAAACTGCATTTTTGATGGTTCTGGAAGGCAACGGGCAGCTTCATAAAAGTTTTAAAGCACTTTATACAGTTTTTAAATTATTTTTTAACTTTTATTAAAGGTTTATTTTTAGGATTTAATATAGATATGTGAACTTAATAAATTACAAATATTAATATCAAAAGTTTAAAAAGAAATAACCAAATAATTAGTTTTAAAATTAACATCACCAGCATTATATTTTTCTCGAAGATCAATCTAATCAGCTGTTTGCATAAATCGCCAGTTTATTAGTAAACAGATGATACAGACAATACACAAGCTCAAAGCAAATTTTTAATTTGAATCGTCAAAAAATTATAAAAGTTTTCAATCAAATAAAAAGAAAACATATTCAATTTAAATTGTATTTTTTTTTTTTTTTTTTTTTTTTGTTAATTTAAGGTACAGCTTAAATAAAAAAGACCGATCGCTTTCAGAAATTTAAATTTTTTTTATTTCTCAATTGATATGTATAAAAACTTTTTGTTGGTGTTACAAATTTGTTAGACTATCTGTAATAAATCATTTTCGTAATGTAGATATATTTATGGTTTTGATTAGGTCTTTAATACAAATTATTGCGCATTTAATTACTTGGTTATTTTTAGACGTTCGACCGTGACACTCCTTATCAATTGCAATATGTTTTAAAACTTTACAAAAAAAAAAAAAAAACTTTAGAATAGCGATTCTGAACGGTAATTTATTTATAANNNNTCCAAAATACTTATTAGTTTGGAACTAAAACCATACCGGACTTTTATACAGTTACCTGATTTTGGTTAACCCATTTACATCCAATCAAAAAGTACAAGTTAAATTTTTGAAATTTCAGAGTACATATTTTTAACAATACAAAAAACAAAAACATAACAAAAAGTTAAAAAGAAAATTCAAAATGAGGACATTATAGGGGTATATCCAAATTGGTACAACGGCCACTTATGAGTGATATTTTGCAAAACAAGTTTTTTCAACGCAGAGTGTTTTTTGCATTTTTCTATTGTGGCAGATGACACAACGCACACACTTAGGAAGCTTTTCTGGAACATTATCAGCGTCGTCTAGATGTAGACCCTCAAATATTGACGAAGGCTTAGCAGAATGTCTTTTGAATGACTGTTTTAGATAAAACCTATCTATATATCGACGAAATTGTAATTTATCCATAGCATTTTCTTTACAACATTCATGTCGGCTCCACGCATTTGATATGACGATATCAACCATGTACATAATAAACACCACCACCATTTTTTGCTATAAATGCTAATTCTGTACAAAGATATAGATTGGTTCATTTCATCAACTGCGCCCATGCTTTTGTTGTAAGTTTGGAACAAGTGAGGTATTTGCATATCAACTGTTTGTTTTTTTTTTCAGAAGATCATCTTTTAGCTTTTCCTACTGGTTTATAGAATCGTAATTGGTCGTCATTGTGCAAATACCGTTATCCTTCCAGCGGACCAGTAATAATTCATTATTTTTTATCAAATCTGTAATCGAAGTCGGCTCTTGATTTTTTCATCATATTTTTTGAATTTGGCAGAGGACATTTTTTAGTGCGGTTTTCTCGGATTGTTCTGTGGCATGGTAACTTAAATTACGCAAATCATTAAATAACATTTTCACAACCCTAGTACCGAATGGCTCAAAGCAGTATCAATATCCAGAGGAAATTGCTGCTGCCAGTTTTTATAACCAAACAGAATAGGTTTGCCTCGAATATACTGTTTTGCTGAATGGCGACTGTAATATTTCACCATGGATTCGTCGATAGAAATATGTCCGTGGAAAACACCGTACTTTAAACATTTTGTCACTAATTTTTGCAGCGTCATTATTGTGTACAAGGTGTAGATTTCTTTTCATTTTTTTAGTTTATAATTTGTTTTTAGTATACTTGTGGCATAGCATTATTATATGCCTTCTAAGATCTTATACATTTGTTGTATGAAACTCAAAATACATTTCAATGTTTCGCTGTTTATTGAATTTTATATTAGAATACAAATAACGACTATAAGCTTTTGGTACAAAATATAACTTTGGTTACCATGGACCTACCTCCACATGCGTATTGTTGATGAAGTTTAATAGATTATTACAACAATATAAATAAGTGTAGTTAAATTGCTTGAATTCATATTTATTCAGAGCACTTTCCACTACTCAATAATGCAAAAATAAATAAACCAGATTAAACAGTTTTTTTTTTTACACAGCCTTAATAATTAAGTGTTCCCAAATTGACACAGCGACCGTAAATGGGTTAAGTATTGTTTACTCTATTGTCTGAAAACATTTTAGTTTGAATATGTTTTAGTTTAACTGCTTGATATGAGGTAACAGGAGGGGGTACAATCAAATTACTGGTTCAATAAAAAAAAATTTCTTATCATTTACATAGTCGCATCTGCTGATTTTGTCAATATAAAAATACTACAATAGCAATAATAAGCATTGTGTTTACTCTTATTTTTTTGTTGAGATATCATTAAAAAAGTAATTGCAATTAGATCGCTTTTACCACTTCCGAACAGAAAATCGAAATTGAATTGTGAAAATAAGTTATTACTGTATAAAATGTACATTTGCCCCATTTTGAGTTACAGATCTTAGGTTTGGTTCAAAAAATCTAAAAACACATCCTTGAAGAATATCTAAGTGATTTAAAATAACAATTTGAAAACTGTTTTTGATTTGACTGGAAGATTTTCTACCAATCACCTACACAATAATTTTAACCAAAAACCACTGAATGCCTTATTTAATGAATTATTACTTTCAATATTCAATAATAACTATAAATCTTCAAATTTTAAAGCAATAAGAAATTTAATAAATTAACTAAATCTTTACGGTCTCTGTAAAGAAGTTGCTGAAGTCTGTTAAAATAAAATTTCTTAAAAATTCTATCTTTTTATCTAAATTGTTAAATTAAAACTTATTATTGTGATAAGTTATATTTTAAATGTTCTAATACTGTAACTAAAATCTCATATAATTTTAAATAATTGCCAATTGTAAATAAATAAACAAAAAAAAGTAACGGCGATTAATGAGAGTCTTCCTGTTTGTGCACTTGTTTTCATATAACAAAGTTTATACTGTAGAACTGTAGTGTTAATTATTTTAAAAAAATTAATTGAATTACAATGCAACAAATATGTGAAATTAAATTATTACTGAACTAGTTATGTTCATCTTTCTTGAGCTATTTTTTATAAACGTATCTATTTTAAAATAACTTAGTGAATCCTTCTTATAGAAAATTCATTGCACATCTTTCTGTCACACCATCAACTTGAAACAAGTATAGAGACTGGTACTTTATTCGCATATTTACGATATATCAAGAACTATGAAGAAAACTTCACTCTTCACAATTGAACAGTAACAGAATTTACACTTGTATTACTGATATGTCATTTACCGTTGGAATGCATCAACCTTCCTGATAAACACCAATACTAAAAACCTCATACCTTATTTTATCTTTTGTACCCGAACGGGATCTGTTGTGCGAGATCCTTACGTCTAGTAAACTTCTTGTATTGAAGGAACAAATTTCTGAAAATTACGTGACTTCTAATTTACTCGATAGACTCGAGTCAGATAGATTCATTTTCGATGAGAAATCAGTACCTTTCGAAAACTCAATTGTAGTGGTTGAGTATGCGAAACCTTCAATTTATACGAATACTCCTATTATATCTATCGGTACCAAAGTAACATTCCAAAAATATCGAATAAGTCGGCTTCTAATTCAAAGATTTTTTGTTGAATGACGATGAAACGCGTGGAAATTGCTTCACTAAAGATAATGCAACAATATGCTAAAATGCTTAGAAAGCTACCTAAAGATGACTGTGATGCAAGGCTGCATAAAGGTGAAATGTCAAATGTTTCAATAAAGCATTACCTTTTGACTCGGTGGTTGATAGAGAATAATGTCTTTTTTCTTTTATTATATTAATATTACACAATCCACAATAATAATTTAGTCGTATTTACATACTAAACTTAAAACTAAGGTAACCAGCGTAAACATCCCGCCCTCTTGCAAGATTGCAAAAAAAGAGAAACGGAAAGCAACCTGACTAAAGAAATTCAATAGGTATTGAAAGAGTTCATTTACAGTACATTCATATTGCAAAACAAAGGAATAATAAAAAACGGAAAGAAAATCGTGAATCACGAAATCGCGTTTTGAACATTTTCATTTATTGCGCTTATGGAGTTCAACCAAATACTCCTCCTTCCAGCGACGCGCAAACAAATGGTGTAGAACCTTCAATTTTTGCCATCTATTGACGTAGTTGAAGGATGACACTTCCTACAAGGAAATTTCTTGGGGCTAAGGGGTTAATGTCTGATGGGGTTATCCGTCATGGGATAGAATACGAGTGTTCAGGAAGGCTTCTATTCTTGCCAGAATAGTAGTGAACTCCTCAAAAATGAATTTTTGAGCATTTGATATTTTCCGCAAATGGATCTTGAAGCTTTTCACACCGGCTTAACAGAGGCCGCCCATATGTGGAACTCCGGGAAGAATGAAATGCCACTAAATTGGTTGGAAGACGCTTTCCGATACAACCTTATGCTTCAGTGCAGTAAAGAACTTAACTTGGTGCTTTTTTATTATATTAGCTGCGCCAACGAAAACAGTTCCATTGGCCGAATAGATATGTGCAAGACAACTTCATCTGGAGGAAAAACGAGTAAACGCTGCCAGAGAACAGTCCGTCGATATTTCGTTGGTAGCTTCCAAAGGGATTGCCTTTGTAGCAAAGCATACAAATACCAGCACATATCCTTTAGTGATTCGGCAACCATGTTCAATAAAGGAATTGATTTCAAAAGGTCCAGCAAAATCTAGACCAGTATGTGTTCCAATTCCGAACAAGGATATGTTATACAATCATTGATTGGTCTCTGCAATCGCTTAATTACAAGACCCTATTCTCTTTCAATGACAGAAAGATTGAGCAAGGTTTTCAATTGGGAATTTACTAATACCCGCTTGTTCTCGAACCGGTCTACAAGATTTTGCCACGCCATGTCAAAACCATCATTGGTAATAGGGCAAGTTCGGATGATATCCGTCGTCTCACCTTCTGCCTTCTGTAGAAGATAATACATCTTCTGAATATTACTAATATGGGGACTAGTTCCGTAAAACGAAGAAAACATGTCTGTAAAAGTTGGCCAAGAAGATTAATCTCCAGAAAATATTTGATTGTTACATGGTGGGAGGTATATAGGGATACTACTAAGAGATGGATGTGTGGTTATCGGTTTAAAATTATCAATTAACCCCTTAATATACGATATCAGTTCAAAATATAAAGTATACCCCGACATATACTTTGCCTTGACATTCTTCGTCCATATCTCAGTATCCTCGGCAGTCCCTAGAAGGGCCTCAGTGAACAGAGGAAATGAATGCAATGTCCCTCTTACAGAATAGTCCGAACAAAAGTTTACAAATCCGCGAAACGAAAATTTCTCAAATTTCTCTCCATTCTTACTAGATTAGAGGATCTTCTATTATTATCTTCTTTTCCTTTTTAACAAATACAGTCAGCCTCACACCGGAAAAGCTTAAAAAGGGGTTACAAAATTTTTTCTCTCAAAAAAGAAGAAAAGAAATCGCGATACACAACGATATATACGCAAAATTCCGACACGAGAAGTTAAAAGAAAACGATTGTATAAAAAAATAGAGACCGAAAACTTTTCATCTTTTTAATATCAAAATTGGAAATACTTGGGGAGGGAAATTATATAAAAAATTAATTAATTTTTATTTCAAATGTCAAATGTTTTAATAAAATATTACCTTTTGATTCGGGGGTTGATAGAGATTAATGCAAGGCGGATTCATTCTATCAGATGACCGTAATTCTACAATAAATAAAACAATACAAAAACAACAGGCATTTTGTTTTTGTTAAGAAGAAAAAAAATTTGCCTTCAAACCTCCTTAGGAAATTAATTAAAGCTATTAAAAAATAATTAAATTTTATGTACTGAAAATCTTATGATTTTGATATCATGCTAAATTACACAATAGTGCAGCACCTATAAATTAAAAAATTATTTCATACAATCAGTAACATTTTTACTTCACGTAAAGAACATTGTTTTTATATGGCCATCCAGAAAAATGACAGCTGCAAACGTTATTTCTTATTTGTCATAGTTTAGGTACCTAGCTGGAGAGACCGAATTGATTTTTTTTTTTTTGGTAATTCATCACTGTCGTCTAAATAAGCATAAATATAGTAAGTCGAGGTTATAGCTTAAAAGATATATGTATTTAGTGTTCAATTGTGAATCATCTTGCAAAAATTTTAATATAATTGGCTTTAACATAGTAATCCTGATGAATTTCTAATGCGTATCATTAAGGATACATGTGGTACATATGAAGGATTATGAATACGAATTTGATTTTGACAACGACGATACCACACAGCTGGTAATTTAAGGCCACCTGTAATATGAATTCGCCTTGGAATAATGTATTTTTTCTTTTATTATATGAATATTACACAATCCACAATTCACATTAACAAATTAGTCGTATTTACATACTAAACTTAAAGCTAAGGTGACCAGCGTAAACATGTGTAATATTAAGTATAATGCAGAAATAATTGAACTTATAAATCATAACGGGTTTTTTGTCACAAACTTCAATGTATCCCTTACATATGGGAGAGAAACGAGATAAATCAATGTGATATTTGTATTACAGCTTATTAATGAGATGATAAAAATTGGAGATTAAACTTTTTCGAGTAAATCAGCTACAAAAATGCAAATATCAACATATTACGAAATATGGAAAAAGATTACAAATGTATTGTGCTCAAAAATTAAAATTAACAGCGTTGAAAATTTTCGGAACGTAAATTTTTGAATAGTTAACGAACGCGCTCCATACATTGTGTGACATATCTTCTACACAACATGCTGACACAACGATCATTGAATTTTAATTCAGATATTCTGACGTTGCATACGGACTTGTTGCCTGCGTATATACGATGAATAGGTTAATCCATGAAACTGAATTAATTCCATTGTACGAATTATTTTAGCATAAATAGATTGTTATAAACATAATAGAATTTTCTTTTTCTTTTGGACGACACAATAAAAGTTAATACAAATTAATCGGTTGTTTTATTAATCCATAAATATCACTAATACTTAATACAGCGGTAATGATTGTGAATCACTTAGAACCTTCAGTCTGAACCAGCGTGGCCAGTAATTTTTTTCGAAAAACTTTTTATTTTTGGGAAAAAAAAAAGTTTTTTCTACAAAAAAAAAAAAAAACTTGTTTTTTCTACAAAAAAACAAAACTTGTTTTCTTGAAAAGTGCGAAAATTTCTAAAGGAAACACCGGAGGCCGGTGCCCTCTGTTGGTGTTGCTTTGCTACTTTTGCCCTGGACTAGTAAAATATACAATATTTTATTTAAAAATGTTCGTGTTATTGTTATGGAATTTATTGAAAAAATTTATAATTGAATTTTGTCGAAAAAACTTGTTTTGTCAGAAAACAAATTTAATGAAAACTTTTTCGCATCTGAAAAAACTTGGAAAAAAAAAGGGAAAACTTGGCAACTGGCAACGCTGGTCTAAACACTAAAAAGTTTCAGGTGCTCTCTTGATTGTAAACATTGATAAATAAAAATAATTAATTAGCGAAAATTACTTAAATTAATTAAATTACTTACTTAATTACTTTTTTAGTGAAATATCTTACAAGTGATTGTACTTATCAAAATATTTTTCCTATTGCCTATTTAGTCCTCTTAAAATTATTAACGAAATTTGTTACAGTGAACATGATTTTAATTTAAAAAGAAGAGGGTGATAAAGTATTTGAATAAGAAGAAAAATATTAGAAAAACAAAAAGCGAAAGTGAAGATTCTTCTGATTATAAGATTGAATAATGTACAGTAATAACACAAAGAGCATAATTTAAATGTATTACACCGAGTTCGAATACAAAGCCTTAAAGTTAAAATTTGATGAAATCAACGAAAAAAAAAAACCGAAAGAAATCCAAAAGTGATCGTTCAGTTTGCTTTCACATTACATTTGAGATAATTAAATTAATTTAAATTACCAATTTTAAAAATGACTCTTTGGTTTAATTATTCTTTGTACAAATATTCAATGAAAGACCTTACCTTATGAATATAAAAAAATTAATTGACAGACTCCAAAATAATAACTGCGAAGCGTAAGGCAACGCATAAAGTAATATATAATTATTATTAAAAAAAAAGAATTGTTTCTGGTTAAACCAATTACCAATACGCGTTTTTATATAACCTAACGTCCTAGGATGGGAATAATTTGAATTATGACTGTTGATGCATATTAAGGCGTTCTTCAGTCTACACTATAATTCTAAATAGTAAGTTGAAAACAAAATTTTATTTTTGATATTTCCAGTCGGAAATTTTTTGATACTAAAAATACTCAACTACAAATAAGTAATATATTTCAGAAGTTTAGCCATAAACCTATTGGTGTTCAAAATAATTTGAATTCCTTTTCGTAGTCGGATTCTTTAGATAAGTATCTCCAATAAAAGATAGCTTTAGTGTTAAGGGGTTAATATTTTATGTAAGATAAGGTTTCTTAATTCCAGTGAATTTCCAAAACTCATTAGAATAAGTTGGTATGAAATTTAGGAAATTAACCCAGGTGGTACTACTTTGATATAGGTTAGGTTGGAGTGGTAGCTTTAATACCAAAGCTCAATCCAGAATGCATAGTGGTCCATTGTGATGCCACAAGTAAGTGCAGTCTCATCGAAGAAATTGATCAGTGCTGGGGCTGCACACTAAAAGCATAGCTTTCCTAAGCTGGAAACCTTGATATAAATGGATAATAACACTGTTAAGCTGGCAAGAGTGGACGGTGATCGATATGATATTGCGATCAATCTTGAGTAGTTGGTTGGTACGTCTCCTATCCATTATGGGCCAAGTGAGTCTGGCAACGGAGCAAGATTTCTTATTAACCCAGGATAGGTTGTCGCCCCGAAAGAATGTTTGCCTAATTGGACATTTAACCGAGGTATGTGGCATACCAAATTCGATTGGTGAGCGTTCCGGAAGGAGTGTACCTGCTCTGGTGAGCTCCTCAGCCCTACATTTGAGTGGAATATTTCTGTGCGCAGGGAATCAGACAATTGAGATACGGAAGTACTCAGAGATGATGTCTAGACAACGGCGACGCTCCCTGACCGAGGTGCTAGAAAAGGATCTAACAGCAGAATCTTTATCAGAAAAGATTGTGTTCTTTAAAATTCCTCCAGCTTTCCAAAGTACACAAACTCGATTCTGCCACACTTACTCACACGTTTGCATTGTACGAGTATGTTTAATCTCTTTCAATATTTTTCAAGCGCAATCAAAAGGCTGCCAGACATCGAAGTCGATACACTATTCCATATTGGTCTTAATTCCAAAAGTTTAACTCAAAGATGATTTAAATTGTTATAAAACTGATATTTAGAAACTATATTTCTATAGGCAAAGGCAACTAACTAAATAAGTTTTTTTTTCTTTCTAGCTGTACAAAGCGGATTTATTTTTTCTTTACGCTTATATCAACAAAAAGAAATCTACAATAGAACAAAACATATATTTGTGATGACACTTAAAAATTCAATTATTTGTTAACCGATATAAATATTCTCAACAATCAGCTGGCTTACATACACTCATGTGACTATATGATGATTTTTGTTTTGATCCTCTGAAATATATTTATAGTTTTCGTTAATCAGTTTGAAACTCTGGAAAGATTTTCATCGGTAAAATCACATGGAATCGATTCTGATTATATCAGATAGTATGTTTTAAAAGCTATAACACCTAGACTAATGCTTTGTTGCACTCATTTAATTTAGTTCTACTCAAGTCGACTTTCCCTGATGGTTGGAAACAATTTAAAATCTTTCGGATACCCAAAGCCAATAACTAGCTTAGGACCCAAAGTAATGAGATATCTTAAAAATATGCTAATAAATCATTATTTGGACATGCAAAAATATAATAAACCTTGCCTCTAAATTGTGGTAGACCTTCAACTCAACTCAAATTTCAAAGTTTTAAACTGTTAACGTTTGTTTTTAAGGCATAACTTTTCAACGCTTTCTTTAGTGATTAAGGCGAATGTTTTCAAATATGGTTATTCAATTTAAACAGGGGAGCAAAAATTACCACCAATAACTCAACCTTTTAAGAGCAATTTCCAATCGAGAAGACATGACATTCCGATTATCATCATCTCCTTCATCTCATCAAGGAACAGTGGTATTAGACATATATCTTTGCTCGTTAGTCGTACTTAGATTCCATACGAAAGGAGTATTAAAATCTCACGGTCCCTGGTTCATTCACCATTCAGAAAATTTTACGAATTGTTTCCACTACCACAAAAATTTCTCCAGAACATACACTTCACATTTCCATGGAGTTTTTCAAACTACATATAGGCCAGTCGTTTAACCTATTCAACCCGATAAATAGCTGCTGATAATTTTTGCGGGTATTTGAGATATTCTATGCTCTCTACTTGTTTAGGCATCGATCATCGTTTACACCAATATGAATATCCTAGCATATACAAACTGTTGCAAAAAATTTCAAAAATAATTATCTAAGAATCCCAATCACCACCGTTCTCTTATTACCTAACTTGCACGTCATGAATAATTCTAAAATCTTTATACATGTCGCCAGAGAAAGAGTATTCTTTATAAAATTTGAGTTCTCTAACCTCTAATACATAATTGCTATAATAATCGACATCTGAACTCTTGTTGACTACACTCATCAGGCAACACCATATAACATAGCATTTGTTCGAGATCCGTGTATATTTAGTCCAAGCACATAAGCAATCCATAGATAAATAATTTACTCTAACTGATTATCCAATACTAGATGTTAGCGATTATATAAAATTTAATATATTCAAAATGTTATTCACACTATATATAAACGTGTCAATAAAGTAGCTAATCTATCCCAGACCTACGTACTATCCAAAATTAGTTAGCCAATAAAGAACTCTTCTGCCAAGCACAAGTCAGTTTTTCTACAATTAATTATCAATAAAAGTTCACCTTCTTTATTTAATAAAATCAATAATTTTGATTTGAGACTACATCAATCCAATTGATTTTAACAATTATCTAACAACATAATATTTCAAATGCCTAAATACTGTTAAAGCTTACAATTTTTTGAAATCTAAATTTTAGGAATCCATATATCACGACTTCTTAATATGCATATTTTAAATAAAATTATAATAAAAGGACTTTCACCAAGCTCGGATTAATAATTAGTAACAAAAAAAATATGTGCTCCATGAATTGTCACATGGAATTTGGTAAAATTCGATCCATATTAGAAACGTAGATGAAAATATATCCCTGTAATGAGTGTATCATAAATAATTTAATATCTTAAATTGTAAATAACATTGAACAAAATATAATTATATTCGTATACGATATATATCCTTTAGCGCTGACATATGTTGGCTGTCAGACTTTAAGTATTGTTGTATGAGTTGTATATAAAGCAGAGTTTGGCAGTTTAGCAAGTTTTAAACATCGATACCGGATACTGATACATAAAGGAGTCCTTTAGTGCAAAAATCGACTTATTCCATAAAATAAAAAAGTTAAGAAAGTTAAGAATTTATATGTATGTCTATTGTGGAATTTATATAAAACAAATAGAAACGAATATCCAAAATACAATAAACATGGCAAATATTATAATTTTTATGTGACTGGTCTAGATTTGGTGAATGCGAGGACATCATTTTGATTAGTTGTCAAGCTTTTATAGTAATCATGAATAACCGGAGAACTAAATTACTTTCCCTTGTCACAGTTCTGCCATTTCTCAAACCTATATCTGATATAGGTTTCTTCATATCAATGGCTTAAGGGTTGAGATGCAATTTGTATCTTTCTAGCTTTATCCAGATTATTTAAGACAATTTACTGACAACCCTGTAACTTTTATTTTATTGTTGAACAAAAATCTTTGTGGATCATTTGAATTGAATAGAATAACACTTTCTTTGTACATGTTTTGTTAATATTAGTGGAAAAATTTTTGAATACTCGTCGTATGTAATACAATAATGACCCTAATTTTCACCGAAAAATCGTCTTCAGCGATGAGGCCCATTTCTGGTTGAAGGAGCGTCAACAAGTAAAATTGTCGTCCCGAAGAATCACTGCTTAGTGTGGATTTTAGGTTGATTGTATTATCGATTTATATTTTCTTGAGAGAGACGTTGACCAGACCATTGTTATCAACGACGAATCCTATTTGATCGATGATTATCAACTGCTTTTAGCCTGCATTGAATAATCTGGATACCAACGACAGACAAGTGGTATCAACACTATGACGGTACATGCCACAAATCTCATGCCACATTTGATATTCTGAACGAACGATTTGAAGAGATGGTCCTCTGGAGTGGAAGTAAAGCAAACTGGCCAGAACAGAAAATTTGACCCCATTAGAGATTTTCTAGTGTGATTTTCTTTTGCCGCAGTTGTGTGAGAGGAAGCCACATAATATATTACTACCATACATATATTCCACACATACTGAAATAAAAAATTTCAGTGATATCCCACACACTTTAATGTAATTTATTGAATATGATAAAATTATGCGTACCTTATATTTTTCATGAATTCATGATAATCGACATTATTAACGTATAAATTCCGTTTATAATAAATAACTGATGTGGTCAGTTAAGGAAAAACTAAATCTTTCTCCATATCGAAAAAAAACACAAAAAAATTTCCTGATTTTATTCATCCTATTGGCAATAATTTTAAATAAGTTTCCCTTCTCCTCACTATCTACACTATAAAGATTGAATTTTCATTTGCAAAAAATCAGAAGTTTAACATGAAGCTTTTCATTTTCCTTTTAAAATTGTATAAGGTACAGGTCCCTACATTCCAAAGTGGTGTAGCGCCTAGTAAAGGATGAAAATGATTTTATATATAAAAATGTGTGGCTGTCCCAAGTGTTTTAACATATGAATTTATTTATTTTTCATAAAGCGAAATTAAGCGATTTGTGGACTGAAAGGATCAAATATTTATATATATTTTTGTTAGTTTGTATGTATTGGTATTTTTTAATTTATCTATTATATATTAAGTACAATTTTAAATCAATTTTTACCAGTTAAATGTGTATGTGCTTTTTTATGTACCATTTTAGATTTAAAATATACAATTTACAGTTTCAATCGGATGAAGTGCAGCAACGTATAACGGTTGAAGGTCCGCAAATTAGTAATTGGTTTGCAGTAGCTTTTGTAAGCTGGACGGATCCCAATAATGATCGCATTGAACAACAAGGTAATGCGAACTCTGAATACTTAAATTCATTTAAAAATAATTGAGTTTTCTTTTAGCAATTTCACATAAATTTGTTTTGTTTACATATATACAGTATCAGTTAAAATCAGAGCTAGAACTTATATATATGTATGTATAACAACAAAGATCTTTCATCATCTGTTTCAGTTTCCCAAACAGGAAATTGATTTTTATGGACTAACTTTGGAACGATACGCACGTACTTGATAGCTAGCTAGATCGGGAGATATGGGAGGGGATCTTGTTCCGCGCGTCCAATTTCGTAAATAAAACCACAAACATAAAAAAAATTTTACGTGCGATTTCAATGCCTCATTTAGGTCAACAATAAAAAAGAACAATACACACATGACTCGTTGTTGCTTGTTTCACAAGTAGCGTTGTTGTTGTGCTACGTCCCTGAACCCATCCTACCATGGTTTTCGAATTAGGGAAAATTTTGTAACGAAAACCCCTAAAAGGACTAAACCTTACCTACGCCTATGAAGTTCTACATAACAATGAAAAATTTATGTTTCTATCATATTAGAACAATTCTTATATTGAAATATTAAAAAAAAATAATTCTTAAAATCAAATTTAAGTATTTATAAATTGAAATTATTATATAAAAAAAATTAATTAGCATGATATTATTATCAGTACATCTTATCATAACAAATGATCAGTGATTACTAAATTCTTATTACAAAAGAGAAATTTAAGATATAGGCAAAACAAAGACAAGTATAACAGTAAAAAATTCAATGAGAGGATCATCTTGAATTGCTCTTTTGTAGTTATAGGAGAAAATACATAATAGATATATCAGTGATGGTACAAAAAGTAATAGTACGTTATTTGGTACTTTTTATTAATTATTTCTTCACGCGTGATTTTAAGCCTTTAAAAATGCCATCACTGTTATATTTTTAGGCACAAATACTTAAATAATTAATGAATATGTATTAAACAAAAATAATAATGGTTTTTAACTTACAGTAGGGTCTCGATTCCAACGCAGCGGAAGGCCTTCAGCTTCATTTGATGGAGTCGTTTTACAATAAATGTGTGTTTATGGGTATTAATATTTAAGTATTTAGGGGAGTATATACGTAATTCATTCTCATAAGAAATAAGGTGTTAGATTTAGGAATAGGTTATATATATAGAAAAAAAATAGTACTAAATCGAAAACTTTGACATGATAAATATAATTATAGTTTAATTGTATTTTATATATAGAATAAGTGCATGTTGTTAGATTATAAATTATTTAAGAGAACATTATAATATATATATATATATACGATGATATTGGTATTTAAAATTAACACAGTAGGGTTTCGAAGGTTAGAATATTTAATTTAGTGAATAATATTAATAATGTTATGGTAAAAGTATGGTTATTTGTAGATTTCTATCTAGTTTTTAGAAAAAACAATAGGATTAGTGGTTATATAGAAAATAAAATCGAAACATTATGTTATGTTCAAAATTGCAGATAGTATTGTTGGATATAGGTTGTTTATATGTGAGTTGTTTCGGCTGGCCTTTCAAGGATTCACTAGTAAAGTATTCGATGTGATCTTGATCCTTGATGTTTCCAAATATTTTTATTTACAGAATTTTTCCAAAAGAAATTCCAAATTTCCCACGAGTGAATTAATACTGTGTCTGCTCCAAATTGGCGAATTGGTGATTCACTCGAGGTACTAGTGTTATATAAAATTAACTATATAAAAATACAACACTTTATTAATAAGATAAAAAAATACCTACAAATGAATTTACCTTTTTCCCAAAGAAACAGACTAAAATACACTGGACCACTAAAATTTTTCTGATATTGCTTTCGCAAATAATTGTAAATTATCTTTTTATATATATGTAAAACTTGACTTCACTTATTAATAATAATTCTTTTCTTTTAACAATAAAAAAAAAACACTTTCTACACTAAAGATTTCTACTTTAGTTCCCCTTCAATATGTTGAAGGTTTTACAGTTCAAGTTAAAAAGAACTTATGAACGCCTGTATGCTTCGATCAAACCTCGGTTTTGTCTTTAGTAAATCACGTGATGTTATATTCTCCTATATAATCTATGACACGATGATATCTGTGATATACTCTCCTTAACGGTATAATACTGGTTTTTCTTCATTACAGTGAGAGAATATGGTTCTCTCTTTAAAAAATAAGAAGAAGTGAGACATAAAAAAATTGAAAAAAATTAATAATAATACATGGGATTCTGTAAAAAAAAATTACAGTTGTAAGACCTTGAAAAATTAAGTATAATGGAAGGTATGCCAACCATCATTAATTTTGCTTTTATCACTAATAATGATAAACAATTTGGGCAAGATCTTAGTAATTACAAAAGTGACATATTACATCTGTTGCACTAATACATCCTGGACGATCACATACAACGAAGTTTATTCGCCGATTGGACTCTCCAGCAGTTGGTAACTCACCCAAATTTTGATCAACAAATCATCTTCAGCGATGAGACCCATTTCTGATTGAATGGGTATATCAACGAACAAAATTATTGATATTAATTCGCCTAAGATCCAAAACTATTTCAAAACTACGTTGGACAGGCCGTTACTGTCAACACCCAACGCTATAGGTCGATGATAACTATCTTATTTTGGCCAGAATCGAATAATCTGCCCACCAACGGCATGTGACTTCAATAGGACCATACCACATTAGATATTCTGCACAAGCAATTTGAGTGCATGGTCATCTTACGTGAAGGTAGTGTGCACTGGCCACTGAAATCGTGTTCATTTGAAAATGCCTTCATTCGAAACTGTGTCAGTTTCATTTTACACAGCGGTCCTCAAAACCAGCATGACCCATGCCATCGATCAAATTCAACCTGACTTAAGCCATAGATTTTTCAATGGAATAACAAATTTCGATGGTATCTAACGCAAATTGAAAATTGTTAATTGTTTATAGTTTTAATATCTGCTGGTAAACTACTTGAAAATTTGTGAGTGTACTGAGTTTTGCGAAGTGACAGTGGCATGTGTAAACTCTAGTGTGTTTCCCTCTCGGGAATTTCCGGCAATTCCGCAAATGTTTCAATCCCGAAATCCCGGGAAATTTGTTCAGGAATACCCGGGAATTATTGTGATTGAAAACTTTTTACTATTTGGCAACATTTATTTGACAGTCAATTCGTATCTATCCGTAGCTATCCGTAAGAAGCCAAATGTACTTCCAGTTGATAGCCACAAAAATAACCGTAACCTCGGTCTGGAGAACATTGGAACTATTTTACTTGTTCTTACCGACTGTCGACATCGATTTTTTAGATCGGATCGTAAAGATCTCAATCTGATTCTTATCGTTATCGAATGTGGAAATGGAAGGCCATTGTCTATATTAAGTGGTCTTTAACTGCGCTCTGCTAGAATACAGAATAGACTACATTCTCGTGGCACTAAGCCGATTTTAGCAATTTTTTCGGCCATCTGATCACATACTAACCAGTTTGAGTTTACTACTAAAAGCGCATCGGTGACCAATGGACCGTACAATCTACATAATTTTTCTAATACATCGATAAATGTCCTTGCCAAGAGACAAGGACTCTTAAAAGAGTCTTGAGCAAATCGCAGTTAACTCGTTCCACCATTAACAGAAAAAAGCCCAAACTATGTGACCCGACTTGGGGCAATCATATTTTATCATTTAAATTCTCATTAATATGAATTTAAAATAAAAAATGCATACTTAACAAATTAAATATCTGATTTTATGTTCCAGGCGAGAATTCCCGGGATCCCGGAAAATTTCAAAATCAATCCCGGTTTCCCGGGAAATGAATAAGTCCAGGAAATAAAAAACACTAGTAAACACTAGGTTTCTTTTATTTAAATTAAATTAGCTTAGAGATAAGAAGTGCTAGAAAGTCTCTATATAGTGGACAGCAAATTCATGGATTTGAGACAATATTACGTAAAAGTAATTGATGATTTTTAAATATATTTTGTTAATTTCTCTCTGTTTTATAATAAAACGAGAAAAATATTTCATATTTTTTACTAACTAAAAAAATAATGAAAACTTCCTGGTGACCCCATATTTTTGTACGTCAAAAGAATAGATAAAAGAAGAAAATTTAAAATTTGAGTTAATTTAAAATTCAATGACCCAATGCATTAATATGTTTTACCTAAAGTTTGGTAGGATATCCTTTAAGGTCAAGCACTCCATTTAACCTATTTGGCATTGAACTTACCAGTTTTTTTTTGTGTGCTTCTGTTAATATTTGCCACTTTCACTCATGAATATGTATTTCAGTTGAATTTAGTATGAGGTTTAGCGACTACGCATCTATTCTTTCGTATGATCTCTTAAACATTCTCTGGGAGTCATATTGGGACTTTGTCGAAGAGTATTAAGCCTGTGGGAACTTTGGTACGCAAAACACATCTTCACATTAAATAACACATAAAGAGTTGGAAAAACAGAACATTTTTTATCGATGTATTAAATCAAAAAAAAAAAATACATCAACTTAAAACACTTCAACACTGCTTTAAAACTGTTTTCTTACAGTTGAGAGCAGAAAAACACTTAATGAAAAATGGACAGGAAAAATAGCAAGAACACTGTGTTTTTTTTAAATTTTGAATACCATTTTTAAACATTTCATTTATATTCCGTTGAAGCCCTTTCACTCTTATGGCTCTTACATTACCAGAAGTATGAAATATCATTCCTCTTTGATTTTTGCCCACATTTCATTTTTATTTTTTGTCTCATAAATCCAATTAACACTTTTAGAACTTCCCAAAAGAGGTTCTTCAGGTTTGATTTGGAGATGACCAGCCCAAAACTCCTCAAACCATGATATCACAAATTTTTATTTTTTTTTTATCTGTTTCTTATAGCTCGACTTTTGTATAGTTCATCCAAATTACTTTTCAATTTCTCAGATAATAAAAAAAGTTTCAATCTGGCTGACATCAAAATGTAACTGATGATTTTCGTTCGTTGTTCTTGTTATGAAATATCTTTGATTTTGAAGATGGCATAAATTTTACCATTTCACTTGAGTTCTTTAAACCATTGATGCAAATCGAACGAGAACAAAATTGGCTCAGTCTTGAGTATGTTGTAGTCAAGCTAACGTTTGTGACGTATCGATCTCACTTGTATGAAACACACCTAATAACAAGAATCGTAAATATATCACACCGGAAATTGAAAGAATATATAATGAAAATATGAATGTTTGTTTTTTATTCTTTTTGTCTTTGAATTTAAAGGGTCGTCAAAATATAGTATATCATTACGACAATATATTTATCAGCATCTATGAATTGAGAACCGTTGAACAGTTGTTTAAGCTTTTTGGAAATCTTTTCATGTTTGTCGCAATTAAAATCACTTACACACACATTTAGTTATGATCTTTTAACATTCATCTTCATTGCAGGTCTTGCTGCGTCGTGTGACACGTTGCTGTTGGCTGAAATGTCGGTGTCACGTTTCTATCCGATTATCATAAATAATGGTCAAATACATAATGGCACTCTTACCAGCAATAGTGGAAACCAAAATATTAGCGGTGACGAAAACAATAATAAAACTAATAACAACAAAAACTTTCGAGTACATCAGAATATCCAACCAGAGGAGGTACCACTGCTGAAAGAAGAATGGAATGATAATTTAAGAAAAGTAAAAAACTCTATCAATTCAAGTCTGTCTGAAGTTGATAGATATGAAGCAACAATAGAAACTCTCACAACAGTACCTACACTAACTTCCATTCAAAATGAAATGGACTCACAGAAACTACAATCGTCCACTCCATACACTGAATCGTCATTTCCGCATTCGACTACTGCACATACATTATTTTCGACTACAAAATCGTACAGTAACATTAACAAAGACAATGGCAGCTCTGCTACTCTAACAAATAACAGTGAAATCATTTACAAATTCTTTGTGCCTAGACACATTGGAGTGGCTACAGCTCGTATAAAATTCGTCGAAATTTGTTTGCAATGTCCCGATGTCGGCTTTTACATACAAGCAAATGCATTCCCTAGTATTTCGAAGGAGACTGAAAAAGGCCATCAAAATAATTACATGTATAGTACTATTATCAAACCGAATCAAACAGGTGAAATCTCTATAGAGTTTTATGTGCAGCCAATGACTTGGCATTACGCACTTCTCAAGTTTGTCAACCAAGTGGTTAATGTCATGTCAGATCAATCGCAAGCGGAAAGTGCAGAAAATCAACAATTGCGACATCACAAGAAAATAGAAGCCGATTATGAAACAACTACACGATACCACTTGTCATATGTACTACAAATAGATTTCCATGAAGCAACTGACACACACCAACAACATCACAACAAAAATAATAATGGTAATGAAGAATCCAACAATGATGCCTTGAACAGCACCAAATCTCGTAAAAACTCAAGTATATGGAAGCCGAAAGAGTTTAGAGGCATGGAATTTTATCCACTTCTTCGACAAACTTATCGGGAATTCTTTATGTACGATTATGATTTGATGCCCGATGAAAATGGCACTGTGCCAACAGTTTTAAACCTTACTGCTGGAATTCCAGCTGGATTTGCCTTTGACGTTGGTGAAGTATACGATATTGGAGGTACTCTATCTTTTGCTGTGTCAATGAAACATGGCAATAAAGCTTCAACTGAAGAGGCCATAAAGGCTATGCCTTCTATGCCTTCTGCAAGCGAACGTAGCGGAATTTTAGCGGAAAAACTTATTGGTAGTCCTAATGTCGGCTCCAACAATGGAAAAGATGACAAGGAAATGAGCGGAGAAAAATCTGATGACAAAACATTGCTACGTAGTAATCACACAATTATTGTATGTATGCACCTAGGGGAGCCTGGTGAACCAGTTTGGCCTGATAAGTGCCGATATGGGGGTCGCCTGTTACCTGCATCTAGCATTGTGAACAATACCGATTACAATACTAGCACCGGTTTGGTACACGTTCCATTTCCCGAAAGCGGCCAATGGTATATCACTATGGGTCTATTTTGCCATGGAGCAGAAACTGCTTCTCGTGCCACTATCATCGACAGCGTGAAAGAGTTTATAAGGAAATATACACATATGTTAGAATACATGAAGATACCATGTGCCTGTGCTTTGAAATTGTCCGAATATCGGAACTGTGTTAATGATCCCAATTGCTTGAATGCCATGAACGAAACTGAAACGCTAAAGATTAAAGAGTGCCTTATGGATTCAAAATGTACTTCGAACCATCTAGAGATGACACGAAAATTTGAAGTTCACCATAAGTTTGCTACTGAGCAGCGTTTTGCCCTCGATAACTGTAGCACATCGGTGGTTTTTACTATTTCATCTAGCCCTTGCGTAGTCGGAAGATGTGGTCGATATGGTCGCTGTTATCACTATATGTCCGGCGGCTTTGTATTTTCTACATGTGTTTGTATGAAAGGCTATAGAGGCTGGGATTGTACCGAGGATTCCCAAGTTCCCTCCAGTATATCCATTTTGATGGCATCTCTCTTCCTAACTCTTAGTAATTTATTATTCCTCCCTAGTATCTATGTAGCAGGCCGTAGACAGTTCTATACAGAAGCCGTAATATATTTCTTCGCAATGTTCTTTTCTGTATTCTATCACGCCTGCGACTCAGGAGAGGATGAGTACAGCTTTTGTTTAGTGAAAATTGGAGTTCTTCAATTTTGTGACTTTTATTGCGGTCTACTTGCCATTTGGGTCACACTGGTGGCCATGTCGCATGTACGCCAGCAGTTTGTCTCCTTACTTCACATGCTGGGAGCTATTCTTTTGGCGTTTGGAACAGAGCTTAATAAGCAAAGTCTATGGGTATTCTTAGCACCAGCCCTCACAGGCATTTGCCTTATATCCGCCAGTTGGGGAATGCGCTGTTACAAATCGCGAAAATGGTTTCCAGCTCGTAAGTATCTGACTGTATACATGCCACTTGGCACTGTTTTAGTGATGGCGGGCCTGGTTTGTTATGCATTCTTACAAACCAAACAAAACTATCACATAGTACATTCCATATGGCATATGGTAATGGCTTTAAGCATTTTGTGCCTCTTACCTTCACGAAAATCATTTATTCCGAAATGCTAGCATTCATCTTACACACGTGAATTCTTGCTCACCGAACAGGAGTTCTACATGTGAATTTCAACTATATATCTTAAATTCGAAACTATGGTCAATATGGTCAATATTACGATCATGTTATACTATTCAAACCAATCTTTATAACTACGAAAATTGGGAAAAATTCTCGATTATACGAATTTGAATTTGTATTTACTCCCATCTCAATACTACCATCTTATTCGTCATAGATAGTCATAGATGTAGCTTATCAACAATAAATGATTTATCTACATATATGTATGTATGTACATCCATATATGTCATACATATACTTATTAAAGCCAAAGATGAATACAGATTTATCCCTTATTTAACAAATTCTCTATTCTTGTATTTGTATATCTGGGAATAAAAAAAAAAACTAAATGCAAAGAAATCTTAGTTACTAATTAAATTTAAATCTTAGTCTAGATAAACGGTGGACGTATGTATATCATTATAAGTTATATATCACATGTTGCGAGTACATATACGGATTACTAAAAATTGTACCCGCATAAAAAGTGCACATAAGACAAGCATGTACATTCCTTAACACTTGTGTGTACACATGTATGTATATGAAATAAAAATATATATTTTAAAAATAAATAATAATTTCCTTATGGACGTAAAAGTAACAAACATATAAAAAACAAAAAACGCTAAAATAGTACAAGAAATGCAAAGATAATATACAAGTATTTAGATTTTATTCATCTACTATACATATACATACACCTAGTATCTGTTTTATACACAAATTCCAAATTGTTTTTTTTTTTTTTTTGTTTAATCATATTCGATATAATTTCGTTCTCTTTGTGATCTTATAATTATTACTTACGTACTTAATTGACAACCCGATTAACGGATTTCAGCCGACCTTAATACATCCTTCTAGGCGCCTCTGCTTCTTGCGCGCCTACATTTGTTGGTCATACCAATCGATGACAGGGCTTCTACGATTTGGTCCTTCCAACGTAAACAAGGTCGTCCTCTCCGCTGACTTCCGCAGATCCCCTCATCAAATAGCCGCGAAGGAGCATCCTCCTCCATTCGAACGACATGTCCGAGCCAACGCAACTGCTGGATGTTGAGGAGCTCATTCAGCTCACTGTTGGATCGATTAAGGAAATCATCGCCAACTGGACCGAAGATCTTATGTAGGAATTTTCTCTCGAATACTCCCAATTCAGCTGCATCAGTGCTTAATAGAGTCTCTGCGCCATAAAGAAGCATGGGGAGGATGAGAGTATTAGTTTCGTCGTACGAGAGTTCTCTGCTACGCAATAGCTTATTGAGACCATAGTAGCACCTATTGGCAAGATTGATCCTGCTCTTGATTGCCAGACTGACATCATTTTTGGTGGTAACGGCGTATAGTTATCGGCTGTGCATCTAGCGGATGCTAGGATGCTATCCAGGAGGTGCCACGTAGAGGCTGCGTGTCAACTTGAATACAGTAAGACAAGGATGGTCCTGGTGGTCACTATGTTGACCAGTCAGAAACTTTACCTTTATCCCATCCCATTATACTGTTGTCTATAGAAGAAAAAAGTTTTTGTTTTGACAACATTTAAAGAGTATTGAAATAGCGTAAACAAATGATTTGTAAGATAAGTTTTAAGGCCTAACTATAATTTTCTAATCCAATTCTATTCAACTCTGCGTATACAAACAATCTCGATTGTCAAACCAAAACATGTTAAGTGAACGAAAAGTTAAGTTTCGTCAAAAAAAAAAATTTTAATTACATAACGAAACTGATTATAATCTACTAGATTTTTAATGTTTGTTAATGTATTGCAATGGTTGCCGTTTATGTGTATAATAGGATCGTATACAATGCAATGGCGTTTACAGCACATGGTGGTAAACAACACAAGTTGCAAGGGCCATATAAAATATATTGTTTATGTTAGAATCATTTTGCATTTAGAATCAAAAAAGTGAAAATAGCCACTTCAAAGTCTTTAGAAATTTCCTATACATTTGATAAACTTTTCATTAAATTTTGACAGTATGACTAGCATAATGTAGTCAGGCCTTTAAACTGAAATTATAATAATAAGACGTAACTACATTACTACGTAATGCTGCAAAGAAAGTAAAGAATCATATTTATTTTCAGAAATTATGGGCGTCGTGGTATAAGACTGTTTTCTGTTGTGTCTTTCAATATACAACTGAATTCGCTGACTTAATATTCTTATCAAGCGCGTATGGTCCTTTGACGAACAGAAAATGCTTTCAGTTTTACAAAGCCACGTCTTAATTATATTACGTGAGATGTACATGTTTCCAATGTGTAAAATGATAATTCAGAACTAGGAGTCCTATATAAGAGATTTGGTTAAATAACAAAGTAAATTTCTTTTGCCTTAACCATTGTCAATTTACCAACTATAAAGTAATGATTAAATTTGCCTTGAGATGAGATAGGTTGACATTCCTTAACAAATTTTTTATAATTTGAGTATTACTAAAAAATAAATCCTTAACAAATTGTTCTCGTTTTGTACTCATATGTATACTATGTGTGTATATCTGTTACCCTTTGTATTTACGATCAATATTTATCTTTCCATTTCAAAACGCTCACTTAAGCTGGTTTCACCAACCATGCTTTATTTTATATTTATTTATTTTTCATTAATATCTCTCTTTTTAAGAGATAGAAAATATTTTTTATGAACAACTCTGTGCTCGATTTGGTTTAATTTCATATTTTGTCCAGACTGGTTTTTGAACCTAGATTCACACATATTGTTCGAACAAGGTTTTTGTCAGGAGAAAATTATTTTTTACAGCGAATTTTCTGCAGCACGATTTACCCTTTTCCAAAAATTTGTCCGGAGGATTAAAACTACCAGACGACACTTTTAAAGCATATTCAAATTTTACATGATTTATTATTATTATTTATTGGCAACTCCATTCAAATTTGTATGGACAAAAAATAAAATAAAACCAAATCAAACTGAGCTGTTTGAAATAAATGTTTTCTTTCAAGAACAGAGTTGCCAAAGTATATATATAAAATATATATATATTTTCTTCGGACAACAGGGGTCAATCCAACCTACAGAACATTTTGTTCGGCTGCACACTATGCGCCAATTTTGACAAGCAGTATGTGTGAAAAATTTAAATGAGAACATTAAATGTGAAACTGGAGTGTTAGAGTAATTGACTGACTATATTAAGGCATAAATTAAGACAAATTTATGCAATTAATTATAAGCCCTTTATTATTTTTTTATTGAATACAAAGCCCTTGAGTGAATTGTTTATTTACATTTTCGTAATTTTTTCGAATTTAAACACATCTTTCTGTTATAACATTTCTTTTATATATTAAATTATTATTTTTAATTTTGTAAAATTTATTTTTTCAATTTGAATACAACTTTACGGACAAAACAGAAAATTTAAATTCATAGCTAAAAAGGAAACAAGTGCATGTTGTTTCCGTTAAAAAAAATTTTACAATTAAGTTGCTGTAATATTATTACCATGTTTTAAATTCGCCTTAGCATAAATGTGTTGAGTTTCTTGAATAACCTCAAGTTCAATTTTAAAATGTAACGTCAATATGATAAAAAATTTAAGTAATCTTTAAAAAATTTTATAATTAAAAAATTCGTAACTACTTTATATAAATAAGTGTATGTATCTGTATAATAAATACATTTTTTTTGTTAATATATACTCACTCGCCACTGTGAACATAATTAATTTACTATCTAGAATACTTACTATTCTACTGTACATAAGAAATTTTTTTTTTTTTTTTTATTATAATAGTAAACATACAATAATTTATTTTTAAATAGTCATGTATTTTGGAATAATAAAAAATATTTTAAAAATAAATTTTATTTTAATTTAAAGTTTTTTCGTTTACATGTTTACATAAAAGAAGTAAGTATCAAATTACACATATACAAATTTATTTGAAAATGAAACTTGTATTGAATTTTATTAATAGGTTTCTCGGCGTTAGAAATTTCCTTAGTCTACGAACTGCAAATTGATATTACCAGTCCATGGTGTCCTTGAAAATATCAGTCGGTGGTACCTACTGCAATATTAGCAGCTGTGATGACTGAGGACTGTTAAAAGATAGTTGCCAGAGTACCTGTTTGTGAATTTCAAACTGTTCTTCTACTGTTACAAACATTTCTTATATCGATGATCGGTGAAGGAACATTCACCGACAGCCCTATGCCCTCTGATTAGTCCTGTTATATTGTCAATTTTTATACTTGAGCAAGATATGATTTCCATTGATAACAAAACGGGTCATTTCCGATAATAAAATCTAAAATTGTCTCGTCACTCTCCCAGCCGATGTTGTGAATGCTGGCAATTGCATGTCGGAAGCTGCATAAGAAAAGTAGGTTGACATTTTACATAAGATATGTTCAAATCTTCTTACTGACCACAATACAACAGGAACGTTTTATAAAATGAAAATAGAAATTATATTACCAAGTTATGGATTCAACGATAATAATTTGTGTCTTTTTAAAGTTCATAATTTAACTGACGTTAATTGCAAAAACGTTTTGGTAAACATATTTTATTGTATCGAATAAAATGTTAACGCTGGATTAACTAGTTTACAACCTAATTCGACAAAATCATATCATAACAAAGTCCGAGAAAAAAACTTAGATAAACATCATTTTCAGTCCATATTCATACATTCTCGTCTTCATTTAATAAATTCCAAAACCAATTACCCAATTATAAAATTTGTAAGAAATGCATATATTTTAATACCAAATGTTCTTGACCTCATACGCTGATCTATTTTCCAATAAGTCATTGCCGTTGGAGCGTATTTAGTAAAACTTTATATCAAAATCTTTGATTGTATGCATTTTGTTAAGGAAAATATAGAACGAAACAATGTAATACATAGTAAAATACTTTACTATTCTAATAAAAGCAAAAATGTAATACTAATAGAATGAATTTTACATACAAAAAAGAAGCAGGAAAGTGCCGCTGTGCTTATATTCATTAATTGTGATAATAAAAACTTTTTGTAATGGTATATTCAGTGTATAAAAATAAATTTGTTTTACATTAGATCTTATTGATCGTAAAAAATATGAAATACTAAAATTATTGTATTATATATTATATATATTATTATTGCACTAGATATGACATTCTTCGTCAAATGCCTTCTATCGTATACCAATTTCCCTTTCAAATTGTTCTGCTTTTAAGGTTCCGTCAATACTTTCACAATTCTTATTGAACACACTGTATGCACTAATCTCATTACGTTTTTTTGGACCAGTGCGGGTATTCAAATAAATGGCGACAAGAGCAGAGAACATTAAAAACACAATTCCAAACTGAAGTTCGATTGCAATTATATACAGAGTAACCCAAAATGCGATATAGACAACTTGCAGTGCATATTGATAAACTCTATTTTCCTCGTTCACTTCATCCGGGATGGTTTGTTGATTCGTCTCTTCGTCTGATGAAGACAACGTTCCACCGCTGTCACTTCCAATGGGAATATTACTGTCGCTATGCTTCTGTTCAAGAAAAGTCTCATTGCTTTCTGTATCCTGAAGAAAATTAATATATTTATATATAAATAGATCAATATTTTTGCAATAAATCTATGTAGTAATTAACCAAGAACTTGGGAGAAGTTATTCATACGTGTATAGTTGCAGACGTGTTGTCAGACATTTCGGGTTTTCTCGTATCATTTACGCCCAACATCAGGAAACCCTTAATAGTTTCTTTAAATTGCTGAATTCGTTCCTGTCGTCTTTTACGTAGACGGTAATTTTGTAATTTTTCCTCAATATTTTCCATTTATTTCATAAAAATATATTTGTAAAATAATTTTCCACACAAGAATGTAAACAACAAACAGTGTTGTAAAGTGATTACAATTTAATACTATATTATCGACAAGTACCTCTCTTATCGACAGGTATAACTGCAGTTCTCGAGTAATTTATTCCAGCTGCGGTCAGCGTTGCCAAGAATTTTGTGGAATACCTGCATTTATAATTTAAATTATTTTATAATATACACATATTTAAATTTATAAATATTAATAGTATTTATTTTTCTGATAGAAATAAAATTAATAAATATTAACAAAAGCAATTGTGAACAACGTTTTCTAATAATCTAAACTTAAGTATTAGAATAATATTATGAACAAGTAAACAAAAAAAATTAATTCTTAAGAATGTCATACTGGGAGCTCTTTTTTTCTTTTTTTAGTTGCATGAGAACAATATAACTATCTTAAATGTGATATATTTTTGTGCTTTATATTTTTATTTTTTATTAAATAATTTAAAAAAACTACTATAAAACGTATACAGTAGGTGTATCCGTATGTATATATTTTTAATTCGACAAAAGAAAATTTTTTTGGCCACCCTGCCTATTTTGGAGAACTTAGTTATTTAGGGTGTACAGAAAAAGTGCTGACATTTAAAAAATAAATTATGTAGTATAATTACTAGGCAGACCTGTACTTATGGAAAATATGGAATGAATCAATTTGATTTATCTCCATTGCTGGAATAATCTAAAGAATTTGACTAAGGTGTACAGATGTGGAGTTTGAATTGGATTAAAAATAATTACAATTTCTGTGTAAAGCTTACACAAATTCAAATTCGATACATAACGAATCACATCAATTGATTTTGTAGTTTGCTGTTTAATATACATATTTATAAGCGATTTTATAACACATACTATATTGCACCAATTTGAATGCAATTGCAAAAACCTAATACAAAAATATACGGCATCACAAGTAAATTAATATTTTTTAGAGTCAAGAAAGTTCGGCATAGTTGTAAAAATTGAGTTTAATTGGATACTGCTACTCTCTTGACATTTACTATGGCAGAGCAATTAACTCTGTTACTAAGCCATTTGAGATGTAAAATTCCAAGCACAAAGTCAACTTTTATAACTTTCCTACAACTTGTGATTTGAAAATGATTTACGTAATTTAAGTCACCATGCTACAACAATAATAAATGAGAGTATGAAATGTATAGCAAATGATAGTGAAACCAAGATCAGAGTTTAATTATAAGTTTAATAAAAATAACGGGATATAATTTATAAGCTATAAGGACAACGGTATTTCAACAATGTCTACAATTATGATTCTTATGAGCCCTCAGGATTTATAAAGCTTGGTTTTCCCGAAAAGTGAAAAAACTAATGTAGAGATTTCAAAAAAAAAAAAATCAAAATTACATCAAGGATGGGAGATAAGTTGATGAAATTGAACAATCTATATCGTTATATATGGTCGTGGGTATTCCAAATGCTTGCATGTATGCAGTGGATAAAACAGCAAGATCTAGTTATTATTTTGAAGAACAATATCCAAACTTTATTTAAAAAAATTTCATGTGTGGCACAGGAAAGAGTATTGAAGCTCGAAACAGATATAAAGGGAAAATTTAGGACGTTTTCTCTTTTAGACAAAACTGTTGACAGAAAATGTGATAAGGTGAGGAAATTTAATAGCGTTCACTGAAAACGTTGCGAACTATTGCGTGGGTTATTTAAATGAAAACACTGTTAATCGTTTCAGGTTTGTAACAAGAGTAAATTTTATTTCTCAATTGACTTAAAACGCAAGGTAAGTAAATTCAGTTTAAAGTGTACAAAAAGAAAAAAAAATAATAATGTTTGTGAACAGGAAGTAAGTATTATTTTAGTACAATGTTTTATTTGCTGACTTAGATTAGATATACAGTTCAACTTAAATTATTATTAAATTTATGTCAATCAAAAGAATAAAATATTTTGTTGCTGAAAAAATAAAATGGTTAATTATTGTTGTTTTAATTGTTGTTTATATGGATCTCCTGAGCTTAGGTGGGGGTTGGTGTGATAACGTAACTCCTCCCCCCTTAGAGAGGAGCGATGACCACAGTGAATTTGGTGGGGACATAGCGACATCAGTGGGCTTAGGATAATAGCGAATTCTAGGATTTTTCCATAATAGGACTAAGCAACTAATAGTTAAAGTGATAAATATCAATGTTGTTATTATTATTATGTTTCCGCTTTGGGTTGTATCTTTTCTTAATTGTTGAATATCGTTCTTGTTGATAAAGCTGTAGTCTTTAACTTTCTCTAAGCTTAGAGTTTCCGTTATTGAGGTAATCTGCACTTTCTTGAAATTTGGTGGTGCTAAGAAAATTGTGTGACAAAAGGCTGAAGGATTATCCTTATATGTTGTTTCTGCTACTGTGACAGAACATTTCGTGTAGTGGAGAAGTGAAGTTCCCTTAATTGTGATGTTTTCTCTGAAATTAGAGGTTATCACTAATTATTTTAAATTAATAAAGATAATATAATTATCTTTCGGAAAATATATTTGATGTAAATCCCATGTCATTCACTGGTCACATTGGTGTTTTCACATTCAGTACTCCGTCGATACAAGTTGAATTAACAGTGTTTTCGAAGTCGTTTGACCTTCTACAATAATATAAGTTCTCAATCTTTGGGCAAATCTTTGTTAAGTATTGGAGGTTGTGTTTATTGTAACTTACATACGGTTTTGTTTTAATTATTTTTGTGTTATTAAGAGGAAGAGGAATGAGGTGGAAAAGTGTATTGGTATCTTTAGATAAATTTGGCAATTTAAATTAAAAATTAAGTTCCTATTATTATAATATGCCTGGGCTTCCAGAGGTTCATACAAGTGTCCGTCCGAAACTAAATCAATGTTCTGAGATCTAAAATGATGTCTTATTTCATCCAATTCATCTGGATGAAGAATAAGATTTGATATTATGCCAAGCTTTGCAAGCATTACGGCCTTTATTATATCAGAAATATGATTCAATATTAAATCTAAGTTAAACTTTTACTTTCATATCTTTCAAAAAAAATTAAATTTATAAGTTGACACCAACTTGTCCGATAACACTTTTAAGTTAAACACACGAATTATATTTTACGTTATAATTTATTCTCGTTGATCACTAAACTAAGACTAGCCTAAAACTAACAATGTTTGGTTCTTACATACTAATTTATTCCTAACGTTGTCAAGCGCGTGTGCAACGTCAGTAATGTGTTAACTCACTGCAAATCCGTTCTCACGTTGGTAGCAGACGAAATATTATTACAACTCATATTTCGTTATCAGGCGCGTTTGCAATGTCAGCACTAAGTTGCACACTAGGTTGTGCTAACTTCTATATTATAATCGAGTTGATTCATATATTGGATTTCCAACAACGCATTATTTGCCACATTAAAGACCACTACATAGACAAAACTCAATTTAAATTTTTTTCAATAAATTCAATAATAATAACACGAAATATTTACATTCTTAAATAAAATATTGTATATTTTATTAGCCACGGGCAAAAGTAGGAAGGAAACACCAATAAAGGGCAACGGATTTTTCCTTAACAAATTTTGAACTTTTTCTAAAAAAGTTTTCATCATCTAAAATAAATTTTAAACATAACTGTTAACTATAAATGTTAAGCAAAATAAGTAAAGTTAAAAGTAAAACGAAATATTCTCATTGCACAGTAACAACGTGTTAAAGATTTCATAGATACAAAATTTAACAAGGCTTCATTATATGAAATAGAAACAAAAATTCAAGTGTTCAACAAATATCACAACGATTTTCAATCCATTGAAAGCACAATTGATAACAAATATAGAGTACCATATGAGGAATTATATTTTATATTGCATCGGCATTATCACTGAAGTCAGAGAAACTACCAAAGAAGAGACATCTGCCGATGTTGTGCCCACCCAGCCTTCGGAAAACAGTTTTCCTTTGCGGTTAGCAAAATTGACTTGCCTAATTTTCTGGCGATTACCCTCAGTATACATCGTAGTACGAAACTTTTTCTACACTCATTATTCGAAATCCTATTTTGAATAATGTCCCTTGATTCTATTACTTGAAATCATTCTTAAGAAAAGGTACTTTCCTTCGTTTTAAATTTATTGAAGTCACAGTTAAAATTTATGAAGTGACGTTAAAATTAGTGTGGTCAGGTTTTAAAATGACAGCAAGCTGAATCGCATTACAAAATAAGATAAAAATATAAATTTTAGACTAAAAAATTAAGCAAAAATAGTTTTCTGTTCTAAAACAATATATTTTCTTTAGCTGAATACTATTTAAATTAAACCACAATTTATGATGATTTCCTCAATATTAAACTATTTATTAAAGTTAAAATAAGATCATCAAATGTTAAATTAAGTTTCAATATTAATTCCAATCTGATTGTTTCTCGACAAATTATGTTTGTACCCTACTCCTGTCTCGTTTCCGTATTCCGATTTTATTATTCGAACATTAAGTCTTCTTCATCTGCACTGTTGCTATTCACAATTTCTTCACAATTATTTTTGTTAATTTTTAGATATCTATACAAATCATATCATTATAATATAAGCTATTTTACATACACACAGCGCACAGTGTAAGATTCTGATAATATAGCTGGACAAAAAACGTTGTTTTGAGTTTCAATTTCAGTAAATATTTTTATCCAATATGAGAGAGCACTTGTTATGAAATAAGAAAAAGCAAAAACTTTGCCTAATTTGTCAACAATAACATTATAACGGTACTTTAAACTTGTAAATTTTTTAGTGAATTAAAAATAAGAAAAGAGTTACATGAAATTGTTCATCCTTAAAAGCTTGTAACTTTTGATTGGATTGGAATTATTGAACTTTTTTTTTTTGTTTTTTTTTTGTTTTGAAGCTCAATTTATTCGCTATTGATATCACAAGAATTTACTTTTAGAACCTGGAAAATTATTTATTATTTTTGTTTTATTTCATTTAAGCAATTACTCTTTTTGGTAAGCTAAGAAAAAAATTCTATACTCGATAGATATTTTTCTTCATAACGCTTCAACACCAAATTAGTTTTATACGAACATCTGAAGTACCTACTTTAAGGAACGTGCAAAATTATTTGCTGAGATTTGCTGTTTGGGGAAAAAACATAAAATGAGTGATAATACCACATACCACGAACTTTTTGATATGTGGCTAAGAACACCCGAAAATGAAAGGCTTGACCGTTCCGTAAATTATATTTGTTGAAAAATAAGCAGTAGTTAGAATTCTCATATTGATTATGAGCATTTAGAATATTTATAAAAAATGGGTATATTAGATTTAAGTCAAGGTGGAAAGCGAGAAATCGCACGAAACGTGATTTTGTAAGTCGCATCCTTCCCATTGGACAATTGTCGGAAGAGGCCTTAGAAGCCAGAAACAAACACCAACGAAACTAACGGAAATAATTCACTCTTAAAACTTCTACAACTGATACTAATAGAGATTTAATAAACAGACTTTTAATAACATCTGATACATATATTAACAGTTTGCGAAAACCTCCTGTATATAAAAAAGCAGCATTGACCCCTGAAGTACTACAATTATTAAAATATCCAGAAATAGCAAACTAAAACCATGAATTTTAAAATCTTGTTCTTATTTTAATTCATATATATGTAGATATGAAATTTCTTCTTATTTAAAAATTATTAAAAATTAAAAATTTAAAAAAAAATCGAAATTAAAAAAAAATTTTTACTTCTAGCTCTTTATTATTTATTTTAAACATTATCATGCATACTCACTGCTTATTTACTTTTTGATTGTCCAACGCGAATAAGATTAGAAATAAATTTTTGCAGTTGGATGGGAGGTGGGCGTGGCAGTGGTCCAATGTCACCAATTTTTTTTTTTTTCACAATGGTACATAATGGCCTAGTCACACGTTGTACCAAAATTCATAAGTCAGCATAATTTTTTTCCAAGATATTTAAATTTATCTCCCTAGAATTGCTAAATCTTACACTGTGCGGCAGTGCCAGTAATTTTTTTTTTTAACCTTTTATTTCTGGGGAAAAAAACTTTTTTTTTAACAAAAAAAAAAACTTATTTTCTACAAAAGTACCAAAATTTTTTAAGGAAACATCGGAGGTCGGTGCCCTCGGTTGTTGTTCCTTTGCTACTTTTGCCCGGGACTAATAAAATATGTAATATTTTATTTAAAAATGTAAATATTTCGTATTATTATTATTGAATTTATTGAAAGAAAAAATTAAAATTGAATTTTGTAGAAAAAAACTTGTTTTGTTAGAAAACTTTAGTAAAAAGTTTTTCGCATCTCAGAAAACTTAGAAAAAGGGCAAAATTTGGCAAATGGCAACGCTGAATATGATTAAAGCCAGTGTTGATCGAGAGTCGCATTTAAAAGCCTTGTTGAGCATAGTGGTTAAAGAGGACCGTGAATTAAATTGATAGTGCGGTATTATCAATTAAAGTGTAAATACAGGATTTATTTGAATGAAGTAAAGGTTAACGATCAGAAATAAATAATTTCTTTTATTTTAATTGCAATTTTTGAATTATTATTAATTAAATATTTTACAAAATCTAAAAACTCAATAATTAGTGTCAAAAGTGGGATAGCAATAAACAAAATAAAATAAAATTTCTAAACCTTAAGGTGAACCAGCTAACAAGAGAAGTAGCCAAACTAGACCTGCAAACAGCCGCTACAAGGAGTACCAATGCCTTTAAAGGATATGAGGAGAAGAAAGCCTGTAAGACTCGCTCAATGACCAGCAATTTGGACTTTTGCGACGATATTTGCTATGTTAAAAAAGTTAACGTGAGTCTGAAACAGACAGTTGTATTAGAAAGTGCATGTTAAATACCGAAAAGTTTGATCTTTGGTTAAAATGATCAATAAAAGCGTATTGTTATTCATTTATTTCTTCTAAATTTAAAATTATTTTATTTTAATTGCAAGCTTCGAATCCACGCTCAATAAACATTTTACAAAATCTAAGAGCGTAACAATATTTTTATTCGGCATAATATAAGCTAGGATTATGATTTATCTTCTCACCGTGGCCAAAGAAATACACACACACACACGTCTTATTTCTCAATATTTTAGTTAATCCCACTAAATGTCATTTATGAACGGAGTTCTTTATACTATCTGTGAATTAGATAACATAAAAAATATAAGGTTTTGAACGGATTGGCTACGTTTTCCAAATTTTGTTTAATTTTAAACTCCTTTCATAGGAAATAACTTTTAAATTTATTTATAAAACTTTCATAAATTTCAATAAGCATTAAAATTATGGTAAATAGTCTTTAGTATAATTTCTATAAAACAATGCAAACACTATAATAATTTAGCTACAATGTTATATGGATTCAATATTGGAATAAGATAAGAGAATATTTTAGTTATTGTCATCGTTTTATGTGGATGCTGATGATGGTTTAGATGGCTTTTTGGGAAGCAGCTTGATTAGCATACTCGTCACTTTTTTACTGTCCAATGGACAATTGAGATAGACCTCGTCACACGGTTTTGAATTGATCTGTTTACCATGAGTCAGTGCCTCTTTAATAGCAGTGCCATCCAACAGGTAATCTACCAGAGTATTTCTAAAAAATTAAAATAAACAAAATAAAACAAAACAAAAAAAAAATACAATCAAATAAAAACTTTTTTAAAAATAAAACACACAATTAATTAAATAGTTTTTAATAGAAATCTATAAATAGTGTAAACAATTATAGTGAATCATTGAATTGATGAGGATAAAAATAATTGCGCTGTTTCTAAATTATATTTCAACTAGATTGCGCATCATCTAAATATAAATTTTAGTCTTTTTATTTCACACATATTTCTTCTTCTAGTATTATGTACTTTTTTTTTAACTATTTTCATCATTTTATAAACATTTTGCAAAGTTGATAAACAGTTGTGGAAAATCAAATTTATAAAAATATTAATTATGTTAATATATTGTATTAATGTAGAATCAAAACATACTCAGACAGCAAGTGAATAAATTCATCCATTTGGTCTGATGCTCCCATCTTCATGTTGTACTCAGTAGAACGAACGTAACTGCAAATAGCCCGTTGCATACAACTGGTTGAGTCTATATTATTTTGGCCCAATATATCATCGAGTTTATTCATGAAATTTGTCAAAGATGGTAAATCATTTTCATTTTCGCCTAAGAAAAAAAAAAATACAAAATACATATTATTAGAAACTTGATACAACTATCATGTATCAAAACCGAATTTAAGTAAAGTTAAAAATTGTGTTAGCAATCGAACATTTTTAGAAGCATTTAAGTGCAAGTACAGTATCTAACATTTCATTTAGTTGAAATTGCAGTTGGTTGGCCGGTTATATAATGAATCATTATTTATTTTACTTACTTCGTCCATATCCAGCATATCCACCATGGAAAGCACTTAATATCTTGGGAATAATTATAATAGCGCCGATTCCAACCAGAGTTCCTAATACTACACCACCCAAATCTAATTTGATTGGATTGTAAGCTGAAATAGCCGTTCCTGCTGGGTAGCCCTATTTAATGATAAATTCAATAAGTTTTAAGTAATCGTTTTTAAGCTAAAGTTTTGGAAAGATTTGGTATTTGTACTCACATTTATTGTACCATATCCAGTTGTATATCCTAATCTTTGCAAACGATCTTTAGTTGTGCCAGCATCTTGTTCCAAACTTTGAGTTTTATTTTCATTGTAAAATGAGCGGCTCCATTCATTTTTATCATTGTAAGTTCTACAAAGAAACATTTATTCAATTTTAAATTGGGGTTTTCCTTAAAAATAATACTTTTAGCTTCGAATCGGCTAAAATATATGATATTTAATTTCAATTTAATTTATATTTAAAAATAATATAATATTATCAATGAATCTTGAATTTCATATTATAATAATAAAAGTTCAAATCGTAGAAACTAAGAACAATAGAAATTATTATTTATACCCGAAAAGCATTTGGAATATATTGCACTTTGTTCTTCGATTAATTGATCTTGACAGCGGAAGTTCAAAATGTACAGATCGTATTTCAAGTTTAAACTGTTAGAGCTTTTTTCTAAATATGTATTTTCGATATCAATAGCGAATTTTTTTGAGGTTGGTTCAAGCTTCTGGTGTACCATCATTCGTAAGATCTTATAGGTATTTTGTCGTCATTGATTTTTTATGTCTGAAGCTGAGGCAATTCTCATAATAGTATACCTTAGCACTATACTGGCTTTTAAAGAAAATTACAATTACAATAAATGTTTACAATCCAAACTAAGTCTTGAATTTTTCTAGTAAGCCTGAAGTGCTGAACTAATTGGTTGTGATGTGTGCTGATTAGGGTTTTTTCTGGGTTTTTAGTTCCAAGAAATTTAACTCATTTAATTTCCCACTTTTTTTTGGCATTTTGCGGAAACCCTGTTTTTTTTTAATATAATAAAAAATATTTTGTGGTGAAAGTTCAGTTGTTGAATTACGATTTCTAATGAAAACATGCTTGAAAGAATATGATTTGGTATTTGAGAAGAACACAGTAGCCACAATAAGGGATGGTCGTAATGTAACGGAGAAAGATAGCTTGGTTGAAGCTTTTTCTGCCTAAATCATGTCATACACTTAGCTGTAGTAGATGTTTTTTATAAAAAAAAAAGAACATTTAGATGTAAAAGATGATTGAATTCAATGCTATGACTGAAAAGTTTTTTCTTTTATGTCTGCAAATACAATTATTAACATAGAAATGGGTAACAGGATAGAAGAAAATATTCATTTTTCTGTAGAGATGCCACAAGTTTTAAAACCAACTCAATTGGCTTTGAAAGCCCTAGCTTTGCTATTCTCCAGCCACCAGAGAGGGAGAGAGAGAGACAGAGAGAGAGAGAGAGAGAGAGAGAAAAACGTTAACATTAAATAACATTAAAATGTCAGACAGCGCCACCTCTGCTCACAAAAAGCATAAAGTCAGTCACTTCTGCACTTATCGAGGCACCGATAAATGAACTAGGACCTGCTACAGTAGTAAAGTTCATTAAAGAAACTGACAAAGCCAAAAAAAACATTATAGGGAGATGGGAAGATAGATTCATTGTGACAAAAGTAACAAAGATATAATATGTGTATGTCAGCGTTAGTCGCCGTAGTCTAGTAGGTAGTGTGTTGGCTTATTAGGCGAAAGGCCAGGGTTCGAATCCCCGGTCAGACATCAAAAAATGAAATATGAAAAATATATTTCTTCGGCGACTTCCTCTCAGCAGATTTCTGGCAAAAACTCTGAGAGTAATAAAATTGCTATGAAAAGTTTCTCAAAAATCTGTCGTTCGGAGTTGACTTTAAACTGTAGGTCCCTCATGTATAAAATTAACACACACAACATAAGTGGTGTGAGAAGCTAGGCCGTAATCCTGACTGAAGCGTTGTAATGGCCAATTATGTTATGTATGTCAGCGTTATTATTTACTATTTTGATGAAATGGAAAAATATTCCTGAAACAAAAATAAATTTTATGGCGAAATAATTATATTCCTTGCTGATTGGGCAACCCAATCGGAGTGTTAACAGTATTATCATATTTTAAAATATTGTTAGAAAATACAATTAGATTTTTAATTCCATCGAAGATCTATTTCTGCCAGTTCGTCATAGAATTACGTAGTTGTTAGGCTTTTCTAAACTGAACAGCGAATAGTGTTTGCGCAAGAACCTAATGCCAATATTGAACCTTAAGCCCGAATGTTTTTTTTTTGTTTTTTGAAACATCGAAGAAACGAAAAAATAGTTTTGAGTTTTAAATAAACATGAAATGATACACTCAATCGAAATTCTTCAAGTCGAATTTACATTCGATATATCGCTATTTATCGATTTATTTTTCTACCAATAGCTGGGAATTTAAAAGTTTACTTCAGCTCGTGACTGACTATCAGATTTAATCATTCGGCCTGAAAAATGTACATGTCTGTACAAAAAGGATGATTTTTTTTTGGTAACAGCTGTACAAAAAAGATGCCACTCATTTATTTATCGTATCGTGTTGTATTTGTTTATCGAATAATATTTTAGTTTCAATATTATAATAAAACTTGCTGACCTGGCGAACTTCGTCCCGCCCATAATTGATTTTTTAATTGCACAAAATAAGTCACATTACAGAGAAAGTCTGGCCTCATGACGTATTGATCGTCATTGCAAATGCCAGTCTAATTGGAAATTGAATGCTTTTGAATTCAATGGGCACATAGGGATTCGTGGCAGCAATATATTTTCGCCTTGAAACTTGGCATCCATAGTTGGGAATATGGATAAATAGCTCCTGTGTAGCACCCCGTGTCCCTAAATATTCAATTTTAAAGATTTGCATCGCCTTCTTTTTGAAATATCGAATTTTTTCTACAAACCATCTAAATCTGATAAGCTTTCCAACAAAAAAAGAATGGTTAAAATCGGTTCAGTAGTTTAAGAGTTATAGGTATCACTTGAAAGGGAAGGGTTGTCACGCCTGTTTTCAATGGAATTGTCAACATCGACTCAACAACCCGCATGTAATGCTGGCATGATTCCCGATTTGGAGAAGATCGTTATCAGGGATAGGGTGAAATGGGCTATAAGTAGCTTTGAACTCTTTAAGTTGCCTGATCAGGATGGTATCTTTCCGGCTCTGCTTCACCATGCTGGTGAAATATTACACGAATATCTGGTATAAGGACTGTATCCAGTGGTGTAATTTACCTGATGGTTGGAAAGATGAGCTTGTGGTGTTTATACCGAAAGCCGGTAAACCCAGTCACATCGGCCCTAAGGATTATGGGCCGATATCGCTCTTATCTTTTCATTTGAAGGCTTTGGAGAGACTTATCGATCTGTATTTGAGATCGAACATAGACCGGTCTCTGTTAAGTAGGTCGTAACATGCTTACATTAAGGGAAGTCGATTGAGAGCGCTCTTCATGATGATTTCGTTGAGGTAAATTTAGCTAAGGGTGAGTATACAGAATTTCTGGTGCGGTTTACCTCTCACATGCTGGGTAATAGACTAATGCGCTGGAATCTGGGTGGATGTTTTTTTTGTTAGGTCTGCAACCAGGTTCACCCCACAGGGGGTATACTATCCCCTCTCTTGTGGCTCCTGGTGGCAAATATCAGTTTAAGGCGTCTGGAAAACAGGGGCGTTAAGGTTGTTGCGTACGCCGATGATGTGGTTATTCTGGTAGGTGGTACATTTTTGTCGACGCTGGGAGAACAGGTGGAGTCTGTGCTTGGAACTTTATGCTCTTGGGCTATGAGCTGTGGTCTGGGTATAAATTCCAATAAGACAGACCTCGTTTTGTTCTGGTGTAAGTATAAAATTGAAATCTTCAGATTACCAAGTTTAGGTGGTAGGGAGCTTACGTTGTCTTCTGAGGTCAAGTACTAGAAGAAGGGATTGAATACTCTCTATCAGTGTAGAAACTGCATAGGTAAGAGCTGTGGTCTTCTGCCTAGGGCCATTCACTGGATATATCTGGCGGTTGTTAGACCGGTTATTACTTATGGTTGTGTTGTATGGTGGAGTGCCTGGGATATGAGTTTCAACGGAAAATCTTGAATAAGGTTCAGAGGATTGCCTCCTTGAGTGTCAATGGAGTGAGGAATAGTTGCCCTTAGGGTGTTCTTGACACAGATGCATTTGTGAGTCAAGCAATGTGCAGGGCGAAGTTCCATACGTCTGAGGGAATCGGGCTGTTGGAAACAGCGCTCGATAGGTCACTTCAGAGTTTTGAACGTCGTCTTTCCTGAGGGGAGGTACGGACGTCCGAAAAAAGTCACCGACTATATTGCACCTGAGGTTATGTTCCTGCCTGATTTAAGGATACTCATATCGGATAGGGCACAATGGAACGGTGGGGTACTCCCGGGACAGAAGGGTATACCCATATTCACGGACATGTCTAAGTTAGGTGGAGGTACAGGTGCTGAGGTCTATGGCCTGTTAAAACAGGTTGGCTGCTGGGCTTGGATAAGGCCAGCTTAAGGTTGGTTATTTAGTTTATTACGGGGCACTACGAGATTAGGTCACTGACAAGCATCTGGAATAGATCCCAGCCAGATTATTACAGGGTATGTTGCGATGAGGATGAGTTGGAAACTATCGAACACCTCCTCTGTAAATCTCCAGCCCTTAGTAGGTTTAGGTTGAAGACTCCTGGCAAAGACTTCTTTGAAGGTTTGAATTCTGTGTCGAGAGCCGATATCAAAGCTCTCCATAGATTCATTATTAGTTTAAGCTGGCTAAGAGCTGCTAAGACTTCATTAGTATAGTCGCGCTCTGCTTTGTGTATTTTGTTTGTTGGTAATGTTGTTGGCTGTGTAATTCCTCCGCTTCCTATTCTCCCTTCACTTCTTCATCTCCTTTTTCTATCCCCCCTGTTAATCCCCTCATCTTAAGGACGTTTATGTATAATGGGTCAACTTGAGCTCCGGGTACCGTACTTGTTCCTTATGACAAGTACACGTCCTCTAACCTAACCTAACCTAACCTAACTCTTCAATAACTTTAATAGTTTATACTTTTTTATTTGGAAACATTTATTTCACTTATATATACATACATAAATACATAGTCACTTATGTTCGATGTTGTATGTACATATATTGAAATTATGAATTTAGTTTATAGTTATGGTGCATCTGCGCATGATTAATTACTCTCCGACATTGTACATGTTAGATCTGATATTGCCTCTGGCTAACATTTATTTATACTTATTTGAATTATTTGTTGTCGCCGTAGTCTAGTAGGTAGTGTGTTGGCTTATTAGACGAAAGGCCAGGGTTCGAATCCCCAGTCAGCCATAAAAAACGAAATATGATCAAATATTTCTGCAGCGACTACTTCTTCTCAGCAGATTTCTGGCAGAAACTCTGAGAGTAAAAATAAAATTGCCATGAAAAGTTTCTCAAAAACATCTGTCGTTCGGAGTCGACTTTAAACTGTAGGTCCCGTCACACAAGTATAAAATTAACACACACAACATAAGTGGTGTGAGAAGTTAGGTCGTGAAGAGTTGTTATGTATGTATGTGTATTTGAATTATTTTTTTTTTTAGTCTTTTTTATATCATTATAATATTTACAGTTTTTGTATTCTCAAAAATCACAGTATAATCACAGGGTAAATTTAATATTTTCAATTTATTTACACTCACTTGCCACTTGTTTCGTACTTCGGAACAGCGTTCACCCTTTTGTAAAGATAACTTAACAACAGAATGTAAAAGGATAATGACTTCAAATTGGTAAAAAACATTTTTTTGTTTAAAATTAAATAGTTTGTTTGCACTTTTATTTTATTTTAATATATTTTACAAATATATTATATTATATCTCTAGCTTTATT
>QOCX01000175.1:186803-211777 GCA_005959815.1 Sarcophaga bullata
AGGATTAAGTTAATTTATAAATGAATTAATAAAATTAATATAAAAACCTTAATTTTTTATACAAACTATTGGTTAAAATTCATGAAATTGTTAAAATACTATATTGCCGTACTAAGACTTTTGCTGTCCACTGTATATACAAACTAATGACATCTCTTAAGTATTTCATATTGATAAAAGTACTTAAAACATTACAAATATTCAGGGTTTTGTACTAATATTAATTAATTGTACGCATATATGTACATACATACATACATTGTATAAACTGTATAATAACAGGTTTCACTGGTCTGTTGTTTGGAGGCGACATTAAAGTGTACCACCACTCATTGATATAATTTACACACATAACATACGTAGTATGAGAAGCTGGGTTGTAATCCTGACTAAAGGGTTATAATGACCAATTAAATAAGTAAGCATACAACAGCAGGTGACCGAGGTGTAGTGATTAAATTGTTCGAATAAAAATACGAATAAAGCAGGCTGAAACCTCGGAAACTTAGGCGAAAAAAATTATACTCTTGGTAATGGAAGATTATAAATTAAAAGAATATCATAAGACTTCAACCCCTCCCGAGAATATTTCAAGTAGACCGATTACATGCTTAGGTGGACAAACTCAATTAATGAAGCTGAAACAAAGTAAAGACAAATAATAATGGAAATTTGATAGCCTTATGTTCATTAAAAGTAACGAAAAGGAATAAATCTGTATGTATGTACATATAGCACAAATAAACATTAAATATGCCTTTCTTATTTGTTTTTTTTTTTAACTACGGCAATTATAACGCAAAAATTACGCTAAAATTTCAAAATTCAATTATGAATTGGTTTTAGTATCTATGTTTGTCTAAAATAAAACATGTTATCTCCATGAATTCCAGTAAACTATAGCAACTTTAATTCAAGTATGTTAACAATTATTTCATACAATATGGATTTTATTACGAGCTACATACGTATACGCATACAATATAATAACTATTCAGTGCAGAGTCGAGGAATTATTTTTGCAGGCAGAAGCGGTTGGATGATTCGGTAATGGCTGATACAAAAGTTTTTTAGTTTGCGTTATGTCGACAGTAATCATATAAACCAACCATGTGAGTAAATTCGCTTTTTGTAAGTATATATGTATGTATGCAGAATTGTACAATTTTATAAAATTAAAAGTTTATGTAGATACGATGTTCCTTTATGCGGGTGTTTGCTTTATACTATTACTTGACATTAGTCAATAATAAAAACACGTGAAGTGCAAAGTCTCTGGAAATATAAGTATAATATTATATATTTGAGTTCCTACCTACTTAGTTAATTAGTCATTACAACATTTTAGTCAGGATTACGACATAGCTTCTCACACCAACCGTATTGTATAAGGTAGTTTTTATCCATGAGTCGCTGGACCGACAGTTTAAGGTCGACCCTGAAACACAGATTTTTTTAGAAAATTTTCATTGTAATTTTATTTACTTCCAGAGTTTTAGAAGTAGAAGGTTACTAGACCCTCGCCACTTCATATGCTTATATTCTTAAAATATAATTTTAACTTCTAGTATAATAATGCTATAAATATATTACCATGCACATAAACATGCATGTCCTGTATTTTCAGTTTGGAATATCTGAAATTTTCAAATATGAAACATAACTGAACTTATTACGAATTATTGAAGGTGATCCATAAATTGTAATACAAAATTTTCTACAGAATTTTATTTGTAAAAATTTTAACACCCGAATCCAACCAAATTCCTTGTGACTTCTCATATTATCCAATGTGTATTATTTCACAATTGATTGATTTTATAAATTTTCATTTATTTATAATGCATTTCTAGTAAAACTTATATAATAACCTCGTTAGCATAGAGAGATTTGAGAGATTTAGATCATAGTAAATTAGTATATGCTACTACAGATAATCAAAATCACCAGTCTACACTCATATTCATAGCGATTGTTTTAAATAGATCAATAATTTGCAGTATATGCTCTCATCTTCACTGAACATTTCCCTAAAGTCTTGGACAAAATTATTGGTAATAGTAGATTTTATAAAAAAGCAACAAGCTATGAGCTATTAATTTGCAAAATTTTGTATCTCTTTTTATTTCCTTCTAATTTCGCTAAATACATTTTAGTTCTGAATTTTAAAAGTATAAAGGGCAAAATGTAATTCTTACCACAATGGTTTTGAAAATCCGAAATAATGGTTTTGGCCGAAGACTCTTTTGTTCATGTAGCATGTACGAGTGAGTATAAGCGTATAAGTAAGTGTTTAGAAATAAAATTATATTATAGTTAGTTGTCTATATTATTTCATTTCGTTGTTAAAAATGTGATTTAATTTTACTTTCGTAATAAAAGTGTTTTTCTTTCTTTCATAATTTATAACAATTTTCACTTTCACACTTATATACATACACCCTCAAGAGCTACCAGAGCTTACAGTTGGAAATCCAAACTAAAATATATAAATGTGACGAAAGATAACAGATAGACTTCAACATAACTTTATATTGTAAATTTAAATAAATTTATTATTTTCCAAGAAAACTATTTATTTTTTATAGTTAAGTACTGTTGCAAAATTCTACGTCTGGACTAGAATTTCGTTTGCAATTAAATAGTTGATGCAATTTAGTAATTAAATATAAATACTGTAAAATTCGTACTAAACTAGTTGTGTTATTAAAGACAAATATGATCTTTTAATTATTTAAAATATACATTTCATATTTTCATTAATATAAAAAATTAATAAAAAATTATAATTAGTATTGAACAATTGAGTTGACAAAAGAAGAATGAAAAAATAATAACGAAAAATTCTGGACATACTTAGGACTATAAGAATTCTTCCTCACTTAATTTTAATGTCGCATATAATTGGTAAGATAAGACGGTGCTGTCCCTTGTCGGAAATATGTACGTCGGCTTGGTGTTAATTTAGCTTCAGTATTTTGAGAAGTAGATGGTGGTACTTGTTACCGTGATAGTTCTGCGGTTGTAGAAGTAGAAGGCACTGTAATCAAAGGTACTACAGCCTGATAGTGTAGGATTGGCGGATCTATAACTGGATGGTTATCTGAGTCAATGACATTTGGATCAGTCGTTGTTGTGACGGGTGTATGCGAATTTAGTGGTGCGAATTCGATTTAAATGACGTTTAAAAAGAATCTATCATCGAGACGAACAATATAGTGAAGACGACCAAGTTTTTCAGTGATTGTTTTAAGTCTCCATGTTGGCTCATTAAAGTTGTACTATCTTATTAGAAAGCGGTCTCCCTCACTTAGCTGTCTGATTGTTATATCAGGAACAGAATTTGTATACAACTTTAAAGGTTTTAAGGCATCTAGCCGGATTCTAATTAGTCTTCCAAGATACTGCTCAGATGGCGGAAGTCATATTGCCTGACATAGCTGCCAGACGTTTTCTTAAAGTCTGGACATTCCTTTCGGCCAATCAATTCGTTGCCGGATGATTCGGAGCAATAAATTTTTGAAAAATACCAGAGTTGCGACAAAATTGAATAAACGCGTTGCTTTTGAATATGGTTACGAGATACGATAACATCTAAAAATTCATTTCTGGCGAAAATGTTAGATAGCATTTCTATTGTTGGCCATTTAGATTCAGAATCTACGACTACCAAGAATTGATGACCCTAAGGGGCCTGCGTAATCAATATGCATGTATTATCAATTTTGTTGTTGTTCATCCCACGGAAGTAAAACAGCTTTTGGAGGATTATTCGGAATGGATTCACAAGCAGTACACGAACGAAAGTACCTATCGATATCCTTGTCTGTCGAAGTCCAGTATACGTACCTTCTTGCCAGCTGTTTCATTTTGGTTATACCAATGTATATATAAAGAAGTTCATTAAGTATAGCTTGTTGGAGTGAACTAGGAGCTATGACTCTTCCATTTGAATTAAATATCGGAATCAATTGTATATTCCAAATCAACAAGGCTTGAACTTCGTAATTAGGTCATGATTTTTGAAAGTTGTGCATCTCTTTTTGTAGAGTCTCGAATTGACTTGTAATTTAATTTCAATGAACTTATTTGAAATAAAGTGGAATCACAATTACAATGTATCTCTTCATCTAAATAATTTTTACAAGTAATAGCTGTGATTAAGGCGCTCTTGACAAGCAATCTGCATTACTATTTTCCTTGCTCTTTTCCGTAACTATCTTGTAATTGTAGCCGGTTAGAAACACAGAGTATCTTTGAAGTCTAGATGAAGTTATCTGAGGTAATATTGCATTTTGGTATAAAATTCGGGATAATGGCTGATAGTCTGTAATTAATTTGAAAGATCGGCCATTCATGAAAATGCTACACACAGTAGAATCCCTTAGGCTATTGAAAATATGATCAATTTTATGTATCTGGTAATGTGTGTCTACAAATCTCTGATTTACGCTTACCTTTTAGCCGACGCAAAAACGAACTTCCCTTATTTTCCAAATAGTCAAGTTTCTCATTAACTCTTTAGACCTATTAGAGTACATCTGGTAGAATATTGTTAAGTTTTTACCTTTTAAAAACGTTTCAAATATGAGCTTGTAGATTGCAGATAAAAATAAATTTGTGTTTAATTTTAATTAAATCCTTTATTAATCACACAATTTTGTGTGCCACTGTTCACAACTTATTCTAACAACAACAATTGCTTTATTTGTTATTCCTTTGTTTATGCCCTTTGTAATAAACAATAACAATTATTACACAATTGTGCTGTAGACCTTTTTAACGCGACTTCACACAAGACTGACTGAAGTTCTACTCTGAATTTGCATGCTTTGCCTTGCCTTTTATATAGCGACGTAAACAGCCCGATGAATGTTCTCATAGGCGAAGGTTCTGAGCTTCGCCTTCACGAGAATTCTATGAATGTAAACATGTTGTTAACATTCATACATGCTTCCTTCTTTGTTTACGTTCGTCCCTTCAGCGTTTATTCCTTTTTTCGTTATACTGATGTTGTTGTTTTATTTTTGTTTATTCGTTTTAATGTTAAACAAAGTTACACCATTTCCATTTTTGTAAGAATATAAATGTGATCAAAAATCGAATCATTGTTGACTTTTGTGTGTACTCGTATTTTTTATTTGTAGAGGTTATTTCGTTAGATAAGTTTAAGGATTTGAACAAGCTACGGGGCAAAAATTAATGGCCAGAGCCAGAGTTTACTTCGAATTTGACCATTATCCCTCGATCGAAATGTTGGCATAATACTTGATTTGTTGAATTCTCCTGTGTACTGAGTTTATTTTTAGATCCGGCAATAGGACTATCTGTTAAAAGAGAAGCAATGCAGACTTTTGAAATGTGACCTTGTTTCGCACATTTTAATTTTGAAGTTGAGCGTCATTGCTTTGCAAAATGATCGCTGCTTATAATTAATTTTTCGTTTTTGTTGAAATTTAAAAAGACTTACCGTTTTCTTTTTGTAGCAAATTTTATTTACGGCCATACTGGATGAATTTTTTGTTTATAGCATGTGATAATTCTTTCGAATCTAAATTCGCTGCATTGAACACCAGCACTTTTGAAACAATTTCATAAAATTTAGATGAATCGAATTGACCTCGACAAAAATTTATATTGTGCACCCAGCAAATTTGTTTTTGGAGTCCAATTAAACAAACAGTTTCAGCAAATCTTCGTAATGTACCTACCCTTAGGGTAGCTAATTCTGTCACTTTATCGAAATGCTTAGTACGAATTGAATTTAAAAGGGACTTCGTACAACATATCCTATTACCATCAACGCCTTTCATGTTCACATAATTTTCTAATCACTATATACACTATTTCGGTCGTCTTCTTAGACGGTTCAAAAACTCCGAAATTAGGAACTAACCCCGTGTTTAGAATGTTGGTGTTACCTTGCACTGCACTTGAAGATGTACCAACAGACATCTCCGGTATTTTGTACAATAAGTGCAGTTCCACTTTCATGAACATTGCGAATTGTTTGGCATGCATTTTGCAAATTTATAAACTTGCACTTGCTTCAACAAGAAAAATAAAATATTATTAATTGCACAAAAAAAAACGAGTAATTGAAACTAGTTTACGCTCGTCATCAAACTCTTGTAAACTGTTGTGTTTTTAAGGACAAATATGATATTGTAATTATTTAAAATATATATTTCATATTCATATTTTCAATATTACAAAAAAAAAAGCTAGTAAAAAATACTGAAAATTATAATTAATATTGAACAATTGAGTTGACAAAAGAAGAATGATAAAATAAGAATGAAAAATTCTAGGCAATTATAACACTAACAAATAATTGATACTTAAAAATAAAAAATTAAAATAAAAAAATAACTATTGTATAATAAAAATAGTAATACATACATACATAATTGGCCATTACAACCCTTCAGTTAGGGTTACGACCTAGCTTCTCACATCACACATAATAATATTATCATTAATTAATTAGAAACCATCTGTTGCCGCCGACATCCACTTTATAATGAATACATTTTATTTTTTATGATTTTACTAATTTATTTACATTTATTGCTTATTTAAAAGAAAATAATTTCATAAATCATTATAATATGGGATACTTCCCATTAAAAGTCTTAAATTTGCAAATTCTTAAAGTAGCAAATACTTGCTAACTGTAATTATATTTTGTATTGTATACATTATTTTCTTCTTGAAATACATATGTAGAAGAGAAATTGTTATTAATTATAACGGTACCTGTATATGTATCAGATAGGCATCCCAAGTTACCAGTTATCAATTAGAAAATTTATTTTTTAGGCGGTAAAAGGCACGCAAGCCTCCAATATTGTTTTAAAGCTCTCAGGATAAATTAAGAAATTATTAGTTTAATGCAACAGGCGTGCTCTAAAAAATTTTGTATTTTATTTAAAGCCGGCTGTTTTATATCGCGCCGTAGCAATTCTTTAAAACAATTTTTGTTTAAAAAAGTAAAGGATACAGAAAAGTAAATATACCTACGGGTTAAGCTTCTCGCTAAAAGTAAAAAAGTAAAGTGAAAATAAAATGTCTAAAAACGAAGACGTAATAACTGACCACAATTGCAAAAAATGCAGTGTAGTGGATAATGATCGCATGGTACAGTGCGATAAATGTGATCAGTGGTATTAAAATGATTTTGTTGCAGTGATTGTATTGCGGTGGAGTAGTTGATGTCAGTTGGAGTTGTGAAGGTTGTAATTCCAACAACGACGAAGCAACCACAACTCGCTTAAGTAACCAATTCTATGGGTCCATCAAAACAGCCGCAGGCAACGTTATCACCAACAACTTCAGGAAAGAACGGCAACTAGCTAGTACGAAGCAATGCAGTTGCAATATCGCCGGTACCTATAGACACAAAAATAAATTTCCCATTTTACAGCCAAGCAAACATCAATAACTCTTCACCAGGATGACCGTCTTGTTCAAAGCCTAACTTATCATCATTTCCATATAAAGCGAATAAACAATAGTCAGCGATTTCACAGCGCAAATGGATTTACAGCTAAAATTTTTGGAGGAGCAGCAACGTTTACAACTAGAATTTCTCAAAAGAAAATACCAACTATTGTTCCAAATTGGTGAAAAAAGTTTGAACTTTGGAACTTGGTTTCTGGTCCTACACCATCACAGCTGGCCGCACGCCAAGCAATTCCCCTCGATTTACTGTATTTTAACAGGGATCCTGAGGAATGGCCGTTATTTAAGGTCATTGTCTTAAAGAAAAGGCAATTGATTTGGTAAAGAGTAGGCTCATATTACCTAAAATGGTGCAGGAATTAATTTACACTTTAAATATATCTTTTGGACGACCTGAACATATTTTAGAGCGAGTAATTGAAAAAGCGATAAAAATACCCCCACCAAAGGATAAGTTGAAGTCGATGGTTAATTTTTGCACTGTGTGTAAAAAATATATTCCACCATAGAGGTCTATGACTTGAATGACTATATGAATAACCCCATGTTAGTAAAGGAACTAGTTGACAAGCTGTCTAGCCAATATAAATTAAGCTAGGCCACGTACACAAAAGACAATAAGCTACGAGCATAGTTGTTTCAGTCCTACCCACTATTAAAAATGCTAATATTAATACACTTACTGAAGAACGACAAACATTTAAATTGAAGTGTTTTGTGAGCGATAGTGAGCGATAGTGAGCATAAAGTAGCAATTTGCGAAGAATTCAAAAAGTTTTCATTGGATATAGGAATAAAAACAATTTGTGTCGTCATTGTTTGAATAAGCACAAAAATAAATGCTTTTCCAGGAAAGAATGCGGCTGTATGAATGGCTGTAGTATTAAGCATCATAAATTGCTATATAAATATTCGAACAGATCTAACTCGTCTTCGCGAAGAACAACACTACCCAACTAAATAACACTATCAGTGAAACAATTTACTCATACTCAACGACGGGCCAAAATCAAAATGAAATTTTCAGAATATTGGCTATTCGTATTTATAAAAGAAGTGGATATATTAATACGTATGCATTTCTTGATGAAGGTTCTTTTGTGTCGTTAATTGAAAAAGAGGTTTTTGATCTACTTGATATTGATGGTGAAGAGCACTCGCCAAGATAAAGCATCTGTAAAAACATCGCTAAATATTGCAAATATAAACAATGATGATAAATTTACACTTCTGTGTGTGCATACGATTGAAAATTTAGATCTACGCCAGCAGACATTAAATATGAAATATATGGTAAAAAACTATCCCTACTTAAGAGGACTTCCTATAGTCTTTTGAAGAACTGAGGCCGGGCATATTAATTGGTTTACACAATTGGAGTGTCGCAGCTAAAGATCCGTGAAGGACCGTGGAATCAACCAATTGCCACAAAAACGCTGTTAGGCTAGACAATTCACCGCTGTAGTAGACTCTCTAACCAAGGTGAGTGACTAAACATTCATCGCTGTGAATGTTAAAAGCATTACAATGATTTTCATAAAATGATGAAAGATAGTTTCAATATATAAAAATCACCAAAAGCGTCTGCTATGTTTAAAAGAAAAGTTGATGGACACTATGAAGTTGGGTTATTGTGGCAAAATGATGTTCGAGTGCTACCTGAAAGCTACAATAACGTTTACAAGCGCCTCATGTGCATAAATACAAATATTCAAAAACAGCCCGATTTAAAAATTGTGTTAGAAAATCAAATTGATAATTTGCTACAGAAAGGTTATACCGTAAAGTTAAGTAAAGAAGAGATAATCAAAACTGTGGAACAAGTGTAGTATCTCCCAATATTTATTATAAAAAATACCAACAAGGCCGGTAAGATAAGAATGGTGTGGGATGCCGCTGCCAAATCTAATGGATCATCCCTTAATGACTTTATAAGCAGGGAATCTGTTAAAGTCGTTATTTGATGTATTGCTGAATTTTCGTGTAGGAAGAGTTGCAGTTTGCGGTTATGTTGCCAAGATGTTCCACCAGATAAACGTACGACAGAACGATATGCACGCCCAGAAATTCCTATAGTGAGGAACAAATGATGACATTTATAAGCCAAGCGTTTATATAATGCGAGCACATTATGTACGAAACTTTAATGCTGAAAAATTCTAAGAAAAGTTTCCACGGGCAATAGAATCTATTCAGCATAATCATTACGTAGACAACTTCATAAATAGTGTAGACAACGTTCAACAAGACATCGAATTAGCGTCGCAAGTAAAATCTATTCATGCTTCCGCAAGTTTCCATATTCGAAATTGGTCTTCAAATAGTAACGAAGTCGTCAACAATCTATAGGATGGACATTCCCAAGATCAGAAGTCAAAAGGTCTAGGAGATACAAAAAAGGTTTTGGGGATGTATTAGGACCCTAATAACGACACAATTTTCTATATTTTCAAATTTGTCAGACTTCGCCGTGATGTATGTACTAAAGAAATTATTATTATTATTATAATTAATTATGAGAACAACTTCAGGTGCTGATGTCAATTTTTGACCCTCTGGGTTTAATATCATTCTACACTACAGATTTAAAAATTCTTTCGCAAGAAGTCTGGTGATGAGGAGCCTTTTGACTATCTGTTACCCAAAAGACAAAAATGGAAAACGGCTATTACGCACATAGCTTCTATTCGAATACCTCGATGCTACTCTCAATATATTTACGAGGCGACTCACTTACATACACTTACTGATGCCGACGAAGACGCTTATGCAACAGTTTCTTATATTCGTATTGTGTACCAAGGAAACTATGATGGTCAAAGAAACTGTCGCTAAAAGCAAGTCGAAAGTTGCTCCATTAAATTCAATGTCCATAGCGAGATTGGAGCTACAAGTTGCTATTGTGGGTGTTAGGCTAGCCAAGAAGGTAGCAAATATTGCATGTATAAATTTCACTGCGAAGTATTTTTGGACCAATTCTAAAACCGTACTACGGTGGCTAGGAATGGATCCCAAACGGTTCCAACCATTTGTTATGCATCGTGTTGGGGGAATATTAGAAACGACAGAAGTAACGCAATGGCGATGGGTACCCTCCAAATTAAACCCGGCAGATCTAGCAATAAAGTTTCTAACACGATGGGATGTCTCCCTATGGTTTTCTGGTCCTAAATTTCTTCAGGAAGATATGTCAACATGGCCAACTTGCAACTATTTGAGCGAATGCAATCAAGAGGATATTCGACATCGTTTACTACTCATTAATGGAGAAGAAATAAAGATTTTGCTTAACGTTAAGAATTTCTCCAACTAGAAAAGACTTTACAGAGCTGTAGCTACCTTTATACTCTCTTTGGATAAGCTTAAAGCACGATGTGAACAAAGGAAGGTGTCAACAGAAGTTTCATTCGAACTGCTACAACGTGCAAGGTCCGTATTGTACCGGAAAGCACAGCGAATTTCGTGAGTAAGAGTATTGCAAAAACCAGTAAACTAATGTCTTCAAATGTATTCTTAGATGACAAGGAAGTATTAAGAACTAAAAGTCGTGCATCATTCCTAAATTATGAAGATGTTATAATACTGCTTACCAATTACCATGTGACATTTTTAATAGTTCGCTATGTCCATGAAACATTTCATCATATGTCACATGAGACCGTCATCAACAAAATTAAAAGTAAATATTACATACCTAAGCTATAAGTACTGTATATCCAAATGCCGCACCAGTTATAATACAAATGTCTTCATTACCACCTGCTCGGTTAGCCAGTTTTGAAAAGCCGTTTATATTTGTGGGAATAGATTACTTTTGACCGCTTTACGTCACCGTGGGCAGAGTAAAAGAGAAAAGATGGGGTGTTTTATTTACTTGCCTAACTGTAAGAGCAGTTCATCTTGAATTGCACATAGTCTCGATACTAGTTCCTATGTTATGTGTATTAAAAATTTTATGGCATGAAGAGGAACCCCAAGAGAAATATACACCGATAATGACACCAACTTCGTAAGTGCAACTAAAATATTTAGTCCTTAAGTTGATCATACTAAAGTCACAAAACAATTTGAAAGCCTCAGATGGAAATTCAACCCACCTGCTTCACCCCACATGCGTGGAGCCTGGGAAAGACTTGTAGTTTCGGTAAAAACTGCGTTATATCATATTTGTCTCCATATGAAATTTAATGGTGAAACCCTAAAATGTGCTCTAACTGAAGTAGAGTGCATTATTAATTCACAATCACTTACTTTTGTGTCACTGGAATCGTGTGACGATGAGGCAATTACACCAAACCATTTGTTATTGGGCTCTTCAAGTGGTCTCAAGCCCATTAACTACAAAGAAGTTGAATTAAGACAACGATGGAATCAAGTTAAGCTATTTGCAGACAAATTTTGGCATTGCTGGGTAAAATAATATGCACCAACACTTATCAGATGAGGTAAATAGCATGAATAAACATGATATTGTTTGCCTCCTAAACGTGGCCAATGATGTGGCAGAAAAAGTTGTCAAGCTAATGCAAGATTATAATGCGATTCTTACAAAAAATTAACAGCAAAAACGGAAAATTCTACAAGTTGTTCAAGACTGTGGAGAAAAATATTCCGATATTCTTAAAAAGTGAATTATTAACACACTTTTATTGCTAATGGTTAATTAAACCTTTAATTTATCAAAACTTTCTACATGTAAAATATGTATTCGTTATATAAGTATTTAAAAACATTTTCAATAACATGTACGTTTAAAAAATCATAGACTATGATTAGTTTATTTATTTCTTTCTAATTTAGTTTCTCAATATTGGAAATTAGAAGAAACCTGTCAGGGTGAAAAATGTTTAAAACTTTACAGCAAACATCTTCCTCTTACAACTTTTGAAGTTATGAGGCAAAAAAATTAAATTTTCTGGTTGATCGGGTTGTGGCACGTCTTTACCACAATGGATTTATCTGAAAATTTGACAGGATCAGTTTTTTCTATTAATATTCTGAAAACATGGGGGTGAGACTGGAAAAATCTAACTTTAAATTTTAATATTTGAAAATAAATCTTAAAAAATAAGCTAGATTTAAATCTAAGAAGCTAATCTCGCCACACTGATCCAAGTATAATTCTAACTTTATTGATTATACACGTAATGTATTGTATAAATTAAATTATTGACTTAATAATATGCCGAGGTCAAAAAATGTATCGTCAGAATTAGTTTGATGCCTGCTTAGAAAACAAGTATGGTAATTGGAATAATCTACGAAAATCGCATTGCCAAATATTTTCCAACGTTAATTCCATTTAATTGAAACAAGTTATTACAAAGCAAATAGTGGAGGGTAGCCATCTTATACTATTAAATGATATCATCTCTAGTTTCCTTAATAGCATCTACTTCGATAAGACCCGATGATTTAACTGGTCAGTGAAACTTTGACAAAATATTCAGTTTTGCTACGAACGTATAATATCCAATACTATTTTTTTATTTGTTTTAGGCTGGGAAAATTATAATTTTCGTGTAAGATTTCAATTTATAATCGATGTATTAAATAAAATTGTTAAAGTAGACGAAATTATACAAGAATTTCTGTGTGTTTAACTAGTTCTAAAAGAGATAGGGATATAGGTTGATTCGCTTTTAAAAGATCTGGATAATTAAAGTAAGTACAAGCAAGTAAGAAGATAAATCAACAAACATTATGCAAATAGTCACATCACCACTGGGATTTTGTTTGCAGAAAAAGATACATTTTTTCATAGAATCAATTAAATATAATTGATAATGTAATGGATAGATTTGTAATTTCAATTAATTTAATTTTAATAAATTGATTTAATAAACTATTTGAAGCAAAATAATTTTTATTATTGAATGACAATTGCAAAACACTATCAGTTGATGTAGATAAAAGCAATTTGACAACAATTCTTTCAGACCAGAGCAGGGATTGGCACGAAAAACTGAAAGGGGATTAATATTTTTAAACACATAAATTACATATTTGTATAGTACATTTAAATTTTTTTAAGAAAATATCAATATTTTTCCAAATTTAGCATGAATATAGTAAACACAAGTATCACAAGCAAAACATGAAACGTAAGAAACCAGCTTATTTTTAACCTAACAAACTGTGTTCAATGAGAGAGAGACAGAATCAGACAACGAAGATTTACTAAGACGAGAGACCATAATGGGAGAATTTTGAATAAAGCCGATTCCATCCAAGTTATAAAGTAATAATTTTTCTTTGTTTGTGAAGAATTATAATAGGAACACACATTCACTCATTTCGGTTAGCTTTGCTGATGACCAATGGTTTTATCAGAACACGCCTACGAATCTTCACGGCACCAACATAATTACATCTTCCAGTTATAGTAGTTTTAAACCATAAATTAAGTGAATAAAATGGTATTAATGTTCCATCTAGATTTCGGAGAGAAACATGTTCACTAATAACGATCTAGTGTCTGTATTTGTATATAATGAACAGGAATATAAAATGAACAGGAATACAGCTAACGTTAGCACAAATGTAGTTGAAACCATTTGAAATATATTGGCTTATTGCTAGATACATATGCGTGTGAGAAGTCCGTTATTTTCTATGGTCTCATTCCCTTTTAAAATCAATGTGCTATTAACACATGTAGTTGCGTGGAAAATAATTCAAAGGCCTCAAAACAAAATCTTACGGGTGATTACAATAGCAGCTTGATACAATAGTCAAATGTACCTAATAATCGTGAGGTTCCAGTAGTCAAAACTTTAATTCGAAAATATTGAGAAAGGCAACTTGAACAACCTCGGAATACATTTAAATTCACTAGAGCGTAATATTTTGGGCTTCGACTGATTTATGAAGAAAGGATACTACATCTCTCATCCCCACATAAAACATACCTACGTTTAGTGATGAAAACAATCAATGACGAATACTTGATTTAAGCTTAATTTAAAACTTAAGTGAGTAACAGAATAATAACTTTAATACAACGAGTAGCGCTACAAAAAAAGAAATTCAAATTGGTGTCAAAAGTTGCTGTAGTTACTGTAGTAGAAGCTGAAAACAGTGTTTCCAAGATTTTTAATATATTTGACTTTAAATATATGAAACATAAAATTTAATGTTGCTAGGGAGAAATAAATAGCTGGATATGAATTTATTATACAATTTAACAGGCATTTTGTTAGAAAATTTACATAATATTCTGGCATTATTCCATAAGTTTTTGAAAAGTTTGTTTGGTAACATTAGGGCCACGTTTCAAACCCCAGGTCAGACATCAAAACGAAAATATGAAAAAATATTTCTTCGGCGATAGGTCTCTCAAAAGTCTGTCGTTCTGAGTCGGCTTTAAACTGTAGATCCCCGCCACTCATTTATAAAATTAACACACACACAATAAGTGGTGTAAGAAGCTAGGCCGCAACCTTGACTGGAAGGGTTGTAATGGCCAATTATATATGTATAGATGTATAAGAGTGCTTCACTATTCGATTCGCAATTTTTCTTTCTTCCCTTCTTCAACTACTTTATTCTGTTCCAGTCCAAGATATATTTATACAGGTAGTGTTGACGACGCAGCTGAGTGTTTCTATTTTATTATTATATTGTCTATGACTTTCTGGGCAAGCTATGCCCAGGTGAGCACAGCTGACTAGCTCACTGTTTTTTCTTTCTTTTTCAATTTTATTTTTAGTTTATATATATTTTTTTTTAAATTTTGTGTTTACATTAAATTTATATTTAAAATCAAAGTTAATCGTGATGTTCATATTTTGATTGTCTCTCCTGACTTAAAGCACAACCTTTTTTCTACTCTCACTAAGAAAGTGTCTTAAATTTTGCTCCAACGTTTATAGGATTAGACAGAATTTGGATTAGATTCCAGAGATAACCATTTGCAAATATTAGCGGATGGTATGACTTTTTTTCAGGTTTACACTCAAAAAATATTTTAAATAATAAATATTTTAAAAATGCTTTTATTAAAATCCAATGTCTTATATGTTCTTAAATGACATTTTAAGACATTTAAATGATAAGGAAAGGGATCAGCTTTTTTGTAGACATAAAGCAATTTTTTTTTTTTTGAAAAATTATAAGGTTTGTTATTAGTAGGTAAGTAAATTTATGAACCAAAAGTAGCTCCCACCAAATTTCTGAAAAACATTCCATAATTTTTGAGTCAAAGATGTATAACTTTATGCATGTTAATGAAATGAAAATCAAAATAGAGTATATTACTAACACTTTTCTTTGACAGCAAATAAATAAATTCTCTCAATTTATTTTCGCTCTCTTACCCACTAATCCACGAACAAAAAATTTTTGGTAACCCATGGACTAGACAGAATTTAAAAAAAAAAGAAACACTAAATATCAAAGCGAAATGAGTTGTTGTAATGCTGTCACTACCTGTCCAGGTTTTGTTGTTATTTCATTTTTTTCCTTTTTCCGAAATACCCTGTTTTGTTTGTCAATTTTTATTTTTAATTAAAATGAATATTTCGGAAAAATGGAAAATTGTTTAAATCATCGTGCCGATCTTTTAACAGCATCAAGGTATGCTAACTTGGTTATATATATATATTATTGAATATTTTCATTATATTAACAATGTTTTTTAGTGTATCTAGTTGTACAGAGTATTTAAACCATAAATGCCAACCGCAATGTAATCCCTGTGAATGCGGTGGTCAGTGTTATTTTATTAATCTACATACTTATACAATCTTAAAGAAACTCTGCCGTAAAATTGTCAAAGATTACAACAGAGCTCAATGTCGCGAAAAGTATAAAGTTTTTGATGGTGGCAATAGTGTTAACATACGAGTACATCGTCCCGGATCTCGAGGTTAGTAAGGTATAAATAAAAATGTTTAAATTACTTTTGTTAACGTATTATAAAGGTGACAGTTATTGTGATTTTAATGGAGACGACAACACAAATCGCTATAGGGATGGCGATGGAAAAAGTAAAGGAAGAGGCATGGGTGAAGGCGACAGCCAATATTATGACAAAAGAAGGAAGGATAAGAGCGGAAGAGATAAGGGTGACAGCTCATATACAGATAAAGACCGGGAATCTAAGAAAAAAGCTGGAAGTGACAGAAAGAAAGATGGTACAATTGATGATGTTGAAGGCAAAAGAAGAAAGCATAAGAGCAAGAGAGATCAAGATGACAGCGCATATGCGGATAAGGACTCTAAGAAAAAAGGTGGAACTGATAGAAAGAAAGGTAATCGAAAGCAGGATGGTACAATGGATGATATGGATGATGAAGAATCTAAGAAAAAATCCAAACGTGATAGAAAGAAGGGTAAAGGCGGCAGAGATGGATCACTCGATGATGCCGATGACAAAGATGGTTCAAAATCAAAAGGTGGACGTCGACGAAGAAAGTCAAAAACCAATAAAGATGATTATGATGATAGCACCGGGGGTAAAAGAGGATCAAAAAGTAAAGGTTCCCGTTTTGGAAAAGGTAAAGATGGTTCTTCCTCGGAAAACGCTCGAGACTCTTTATATAAATCTAAAAAAGGCTGCATGCTGATCGAGCAAAATAGAAAGCTGAAGCGTTCCCGTGCTGATGAAGTTAAAGCCTGCGATTATTTACGCGCTCTTATGGAACAAAAAGAAATGTGGTCAGTATATTCCATTCCACCAATGATATTTTTATTATGATTGTTTTTCTCTCTCTCTCTCTCTCTCTCTCTCTTTATATTATAGCCAATTGATCTGTTCTACTCAATGTAATCCATGTGTTCCATGTACCCCATGTGTTCCATGTAATGGTGTAACCTGTAATCCTTGTGCGTATACATGTCCTAAAGCACCGTGTTGCACACCGTACCCTAATTGCTGGCAGAAATAAGAGCTTAGATAAATTCATTGTTCTTATGTATTTAAAATTCACTGTTTTTATATACTTAAAATTCACTATTAGGTTTTGTGTATCAAAAATATGTTACTAAATTAACTGTTATTTATTTCAAAGATATTTAAACATTTCATTAATTATACAAAAAAAAATTAATAGAAACAACTTCACGATTCCCTTTTTAATATGAATATAAGAATATTAAAAATTTTTGTTTTTTTGCGTACAAAACTTTGCATGTTGCAAATAAATTTTTTTTATTTAAAACTTTCGTTAATGTTTCAACAAATCACGCCATAAAAACTATAGCAAAGATTTTATTAAATTATACGTATACGTTGGTATAATGCGTCAAAACGCATTTGAATCATTTGTTTAGTACTGAACCAACTATAGGTGATCTTAACTTAAGAATGTTAAAAAAAATTATTTATTTCAGAGAAGGACCAGGAATAAATTTATATTATATGGTAAATGAGAACTGCAGTATCCCTCTGTTATAAACGAACGTGACAGGGGAACTCCAAAAAGTTTCAAGTCAAGGTATTTAGATGAAATATATGTTTCTTGTTCATTTGGGCAACATTAATGTAATGCCACACCCATTTTGGTTTATTCATTTTGTTCAAAAAAGTCTTCGAACAGAAATACTTATTATATTTTACGATTGCTTTAAGCTATATTCAAATTAGTGAGTTTGTTCAATAGTGATATGTTTTCTAATGAAGCCAAGCAGGTGATTGCCATTATTAATTAAATCAGGACTTTTTCTTAAACTGAATAACCTCGATTTCGTATGAGCCTTGCATGTCTTCTTTATCATATTAACAATCTTCCACTGTTACTCTATTTATTTATTTATTTTTATATATTTAATTTTTATTTATTTTATTTATTATTAGCAGACGTCGGCACAATATCACCGGGCGCCAATCATTTTCGACTTTTTACACTCATAGGACACGAAGATATACAATGTTCGTTAAAAAGAGCGTAAAATTGCATTCAGTTGCTTGTTAGCTTCTAAAGAAGAAGGTTCATATCGCTTTTTTTTCAGGTTTAAATAATACACCAAAAAAAATATTACGGTAGGATTCACTATTTTCAAATGATATTCACTAATAAAAATGAGAAATGACCTCGATTTTTGGAAGAACATTTATCAAATTAAATACGCAGTCTTTAGGGTTTTGGCGCTGTACATTTTGTGTATATTTTCCACTATATATACATATTATTAGGTTACACTTGAAAATATTAATACTAATTTTCCTCCCGGTTATACAAAATGTTTGTTCTGAAACAATTTTAGTTTTTTGAGAGTTTTTTCTGAAACGATCCACCCACTTCGAACAATTGTTCTGTAAAAACAAGGCTGCCATATGAAATATGTTTATAAACGACGTGTTAGTTTACTATTTTATGCAATCTTGCTTACAGAATTGAAGTATCTAGCAGCACTATCCAATTGTTTCGGAACAAAAATTAAAATTAAAATAATTCAAATTAAAATAATTCCAAAGCAAATTAACTCTCTCTCTCTCTCTCTCTCGAAACGTCGAACTCCATATGAAAAATTGTTTCGGAAAAAAATTTTTGAATCCAGCTTAACAGAACAAATTTTATTGACAAAATTCAATTTTAAATTTCAATAAATAAAATAATAAAATGTTTCTTTCAGAAATTTTGGTACTTTTGTAGAAAACAAGTTCTTTTTGTAAAAAAAAGTTTTTTTTTCCAAAAATAAAATATTTTACTGGCAACGCTGGTCACAGCACAACAAGATATTAATCTTAAAAATTAAAGTGTTATGGGAGTACAGTAAGAAAAAATAAATAATCGTTAACAGTATAAGTAAGAAAATGTTAGGAATAATATTGAGATAAAAATGAATTAGAACATGTTATAATCTCACAAAATATAGTAAATGAAGAAAAAATGAAATTGGTATAAAAGAGAAATTCGTAGTAAAAATACAAAGAACAGTAAATGCAAATATTGAGCCATAACAGCAAAAAAGCTCAGCGACATATTTTTCAAATATCGTTTTTTTGTAATAAATAAATTCATTAGCATCATTTGCATCTTCTATAAAAAATTGGAACGGTCACTGTGTATAACAAAAAAAAATTTTTTTTTGTAACAGCGACTTGTCGCTTGAGCTAAAATTTTCTTAATAAAAAACTGAAAAATATATTGTTTTTATAATTATAATAGAATAATACTAAAATATTATTTTAATATTTTATGTAAAGACGTTGTACATCTGAAAATTTATAAAATATGAGACCGAGATGAATAAATATGGAATATCGTGGAAGTGTTAAAGTTTTATGTTGAATAAGATTTTGTTTAGTAGTTTAATAAGTCTTCTTCTGATGAATTAACAATTACAGAAAATAATATTGAAGAAGAAACGTGTGTGGGACAGAGAGGATTTAAAAATTTACTCCTCATAATAAATCTGACGAAGCAAGTGTTTCATTGGTAAAATCCTTCATTAAAAATTGCCAGCAGTCCTATCTGATTATTGTCGAAATAAAAGCAATAAACTAACTGTATCTACCTCAGGACTTTAGGAATGTAAAAGTGTATATAAGCTTTACGTGGAGAACAATAGAAAAAACATAGTCCCAACTGTTTATGTATGTATGTATGCGTAACAAAGAAAAAATTGGAGTTCTTTAACACCTATTTCCCATATTACGATAATAATTCGTACTGTTAGATATTCACTGTATTGATTACAAAAATATATAATTTCTATTACAAATAAAAAAGTTTTTATATGTAAATACATACATTTATGTATAAAATCTTATAATAATGGCCTAAAAAGAAATATATTACAAAAAATATGGTTTAGTAAAATCCCTTTGTCATAAGAATATTTTATCTCAACCGACACAATTCTTTCCCAGTAGTTAAACAGAATGGCAGAAAAAAAAATATTTGCGTTGTGGCAAAAGGGTTTTATAACTATGTTGGATAATTTTACTTCCGCGGTTGGATCTTCCAAATTTAATCCGGCTAAATAAGTATGATGGCTGTTGAGGTAATGATAATATGGAGAAGAATATGGCATTTAATTTTTAAGAGGTTATCAAAATGAATACCAAATATCTGATAAGAAAATTTAGAGAATTAAGTACGTTTTAGCCAGTTGCATTCATATTGCAAAGGTAGTCGAATCTATTACAGCCCATAAGTTTCAAATTATGTTAATTAATCTTCCATGCCATAAAAAAGTCAATAAGTTTAAAAATACATGTGCATAAATTGAACTAAAATAAATTTTACGGTATTAGAAAAGGGCTAGATTAGTTTGGATATTTTATTTGTAATTCACAATCAAAATTAGATTCGTTGTGTTTAGCAACCAGTTTCAAAATGGAACAAGATGTATTCGGCGAAATATTAAAAACTTTTTAAATTGTATCGTTGATACAATGGTGTCCTGGATACCTTAAATTAAAAATTTTTAGTTAAGGAATACCCAATAACCTTTGGAAATTCAGAACGTTATCGGTTGTCAGAAGGTCAAAAAATAAATAACTACTTGTACAATTTTGAGTTAAATATATTAGTTTGTTTAATGACGTTAAAATTCAAAATTTTACGTGGATGTAAATTTCAATCGTCTATTTAGCAATTTAAAGTATTGCAGTGATTTTTTGCGAACGCCTATTTTTTCAGAAACTGCGTTCGCTAAAAAAAATTTATTATGTATATCCAATATGTCTAGAGGCGGAACTGCAAAGTAAACAGCCAGTTAAACGTGTTTATCGAAGTAAAGAAGATATAAAACCATCTACATGCTTTAGTACATTTTTTATTTAGCTTTTCATTTTTAAGTTAATTAACACATTCACTTATTCTTATATTTGTGGATGTTTAAGAATTGAAGAAGCTTAAAATCGTAAAGATAATAGACAAGTCCTAAAATAAATCCAATGAAGCCTTAACTCAGATTTAGACTTCACTTCATTGAAGATTCTTTTCCAATTACCAGTTTTTACAGTGGAACACTTTTATTCTTCACAGCATCTGTTTTTGATACATGGCTGGCATGGATATCTGTGAAATATTACCAAAGGGGGAAAGATAAGACAATTACCAGTTTGAATATGAAACGTGATAATTTTCTGGATCATGGTGATTTCGATGAAGGGGTTATAAGAACACCTTCTACAATTTGTGACGTGGTTACCACTACATTTACTGCTTTTCCTCAAAGATGTGGCCCTTATAAGTTTATGGCCTCTATAGCTGCGTTAAACTTACCACAATAAAGGGTGATCAAACTCTTGGGAATTTGATTGTTAAACGAGTTCTAGTCATTTATGGGTCACTTTAATGGTAGTTTTAGTTTTATGCCAGCAGACTTTAATTCCACTCTAAACGCTAAACTTTGAAACCTCGGCTAATTAAAGCATTTTCCACTTGTTCTAGATTCACATTGACGTCAATCGGCTTCCAAACTGTTAAAGTTTACAAATTTTAAAAAGTCTTAAATCTCTCTCTAATTAGTCGTTCCAACTGTATCTAAAGATGTTATTATATTGTAACTTTTAGACTAGAGCGGATTAATAAAATTTTAAATATCTGATTCGAATATGCTTGCACATTTTTTCTCGCACATTTTTAAGGCACACATAAAGAGAGAGATTTTATAATACACTATAGAACTGAGTTATATTGAATATAGCTGTCATAGTTTGTTCGGTTACCCTAATAATTTTATATGTATGTATTATGTATTTAAGTATTTTTGTTTTAAGTGATAATAAATTAATGTGACATTTTTTTGTTTAAAAGAATTATATTTTGTATGAGACCAGTTGTCCAGTTCACCTAGTCCAAGGTTTTCTTAAAATAAAGTTTATTAATCTTTGACATTGAATTCTTCATTTATCTTTATAAAAATTAAGGAGAACAATCTTTTAATTGATTAATTTATTTTACGTTGAATATATTTTTTTTTTTTTGTGTAATTCCAAGCAATAACAGCCTAAGTTGACTTAAGTCAATATGAGTTATGTGTGCCATCATATTCTATAAATCATATATCTACATGAAATTTCCGTTTCTCTAATTTTGTTTTTTAAAAAGTTATAATAAAATAAAATGTTCACCTAAGTCGTAATGAAATCTCATAACATTTCTATAAAAAGCGATTTTATGTTCGACCTAGGCTGTTATTGCTTGGGACCACAGATTTAATACAACGATTGTTTATAAAAAGTTTTGTAAAATATGACTTTGCTCACGCTGTCAGGGTATGATTACAACTCTGATGATAATACAGTAAAATCGTAAAATAACAATATTCATAAACAATATTCAATTCCCCATGGATTTTAAAATTTATGTCAAATGTAAATGTTAAATATAAAGATAATAGTTCTAGATATTAAAAAATTCCTTTTCGTCAAATTTAAGGTATATTTAACTAAAAAAAATATAAAAGTAGATATCAAACTGTAATTTACATACTGAACTACTAAAAGTACTTTTACACGACATGTATTTCACAGTGGAAGTGACAACTTTGATATAAGCAAATAGCTACATGTAGTGTATGGCCTTTAAGACAGTGCTTGTAAAAAAAACATAAGAAAAAACTAACATTGTTTCAATTAGAGCATGCTTTAATTCCTTACGCATAACATATGTTATCCTTGCCAAGGACAAACTTTCGGCGCTGGAAACATTGGAAACATTTTGTGGATGTAATAAATTAATTATTTTTTTAGTTTTGTATTTACAATAGCAATAAGACAAGTAATATATATTTTATTTTATATAAAGTTCACAATTTTAAACTTAACTTGTAATTTAAAAATGCTTTAAAAACGGCTTTAAGCCATTTTGCAAACGAAATCAGTTAGTACATATTACATATATAATTGAACATATGCGTTTGTGAGTAAAAGAGAAAATTGACTAATTGTGACAGACATAAAGGAAAGCATGTAAATTTCTAACATAAAAACCACATGCAAAAACATGTCGTCTAAGGGTGCGTTAAGGTTGATTTTTTTAACCAAATCCATAGCTTTAACAACAATATTATTTTTTATATTTAAAATTTGTATGTAAATTTTGCTAATCAGAAAAATATTAAAAAATTTTTTAAGGGTAAAACATAATTTCCACTGCCAACAATTTGTTTTTGTATGAAAGGTTATCTCTGTGAGAATCGGAGACTAATTGAGACTTGTAAGAATAACTTTTGGAGAAAGATTGTAAAAATTAGAAGAAACGTAAATTTATTTCAAATTAAGAACATTAAATTCCTATAAATTCCCTATCTAAGGTAAAGATATTTTAAAGGTTGCCGTTCTTATAGGTACGTAGTGCTCGACTAAGCACCGCAATTAAAGAAAATGCTATAAAATAATAAGATATATAAAAATAAATTCAAATGTATAGATTTCAGAAATAGAATGCGATCTCTCTGTGTTGCATACTTTTTGTAAATTGCTAACATGCGAATATTGTGCAATTAGCCGAAACTTCACAAGCTTTTCTATTTATCGATCAATAAGAAATCGACCAGTCTATTGCAGCTTTTAAATAGCGGCAGGAAGCTGATTCAGGTCAAAACATTTCTATACAATGTTCAAAGTTTATGTATTATTATAAAAATATCAGAATACATTGCCAAAAAGGCAACTTTCAACGCCATCTCTAAACTACAAATGCAAATATCTTGATCATTGATCCAAATTTATCCATTATTTTATATTTATATATTATAGGCGTACTTTGGATTGTCAGTTCCACCTGGCGCTACAGAATAAAATAGACAAATGTCTTCGCTGCTGTATACACTTCAGACGTATTGAATTTCGTTAATATTCCATCATAACTTGTACATATCCGATTTAATGTCATAATATTATCTTTTTAGTAAACAATAGATTGCAATACAGAGTCCTGAAAAACTCATTATTTTCTCTACTAACTTGCTTCTCTTCTTTTTTTGCTTACAACGTTTCTACAGTACTTTTATAATAATTAAACTTGGCCAAGAATAAAGCTTCGACTTCAATGCAAAGACTTTTCATTTGATTAGAATTGTAAATGTATCGAACTAATGATATAAGATAATTAAAATTGATAACCTTCTCCATTTGAAAACATTCAGGAATTTGTTATCCTTCTCAATTGTTTTTGATCATTCAAATATTTTATCTACGATATTGTATTTGTAACAATTTAAACAACGCAATTCGTTTGAGAAAACGTCAGTGACATACAGAATTAACTTTTATGTTTATCCAAAGTGTTTTAGTTTAATATTTATCATCTGAAATGTTCAAGATCATTGAAAGTGATTTGAGACAGAGCAAAATTCTTAATGAAATTTACAAAATGAAATCAGACAATGAAAGCTAATTAGAACACAGTAACGCTAATTTTGGCTGAATTTTTTAATGTTTACCTTCATGAATACTATTCCGAAAATATTTACATATGAACATACCATATGTATGTATGCATATATGTGGAACAAAATAAAAATATAAACAACTGAAAACATAAAAATATTAGCAAAAACTGAATCCTACGCATTATTTTTAATATTGTCAAATTTAAATAAACATT
>QOCX01000175.1:211799-372206 GCA_005959815.1 Sarcophaga bullata
TTTTTTTTTTTTTTCCCCCTTTTTTTTTTTTTTTTTAGAAATGAGAATAATACATGTTTAAATTATTCTAGACATCTCAGAGAAATATCGAAAATCATTTAGGAATTTGCGAGAGAAAACATGTGGAAATACATGTGTATCTGTGTGTGCTCCTAATACTTTTCGAGCAAATACCTATCAAAGCGAATTTATGTTTAAATTATTCCAATGAATTTTGAAAATTAAAAACTCATCGAAAGGTGGAAAGAAAATTTAAAAAATTTCACTCCTAACGAAAGAGAATCAGGTAATGACGCCATCGAACCCACTCAAAACAGGAAAATGAGAGCCAGAGAGAGGGGAATGGTGACGAAGAAGATCACTTGTACTTACTACACATGTATTAGTTGTTATTCCAAAAATAATTTTGCACCGAGAGAACAAAAAAAAAATCTTAAAAATAAAAAAAGAATTCGAAAATCAAAAACAGTTTACACCAGCATCCGACAATTTAGAAGATCTCGAACGGGCGCAAAGTGCACACACGAAACGAGTTAAACAAAACATAATTAATTTAAATCTTAAAGTGGACCTAGAGTTTAAAAGATATTCTAAAAAGTAATTAAAATTAAATTTTAAGAAATTAATACAATTTTAAATTAAATCGAACGAAAATGGTTTACGAAAGTGGATTTACTACCCGCAGAACATACTCTTCCAGGCCAGTTGTTACCTCGTACGCTGTTTCGGTAAGCTAAACCATACTCCATTTATTTAAGTCGTCAAAAGATTCCTTGCAAGCAAAACTAGGATTCGTAAAAAACCTATTTCACGAAATTTTTACTCATATTTATAGAATAGAACAATTTATAATAACTTGATATAGAGTGTAGTGTGGTATTAATCCTAATTCAGTCCAAATATTTAATTGAAAAGCGAAAATTACATAGAAATTGTGTTTAAAACTAAAGTATACATAAAACTATAAAACTTGTTATTATAAAAATAAGCAATTGCTTTTCAATTTATCATCATATTTAAAATAAATATCGAAAAATCATTGAAAAGAAATTGTATTTTCGGTATGATGAATAATCTCAAAGAATTCAAAAGCGAACCGTGTGCAAAAAAAAAATTACAGAAAAAAGATTTGTATGAAAATTATATATATTTTTACCGTAAGGTGTTTACGCCAATCTACCGACTAACGACAGATAGACAAATGGGCAGACAGAAAAATGGAAATACAGCAGACAGGCGGTTAAGCAAATAATATGTGTATTATGTATGTGAATATTTTAAACACAATTTTTATTAAAACAAAAACATATATTAAGTTTTCCTTTATGTTTTTCTTTTAGAAATTCTTCTATTTAATTTTATTAAATAGAGGTAGAAAATATGTTCTCGTGATATTTGTTTTTTTTTTAGTTTTCCTTAAAATGCTTGTGTGTCCCACTTACTGTAGACACAATTAATTTTATTACAATATTTTTTATCTTCTAAATATTTTTAATTTTTTATAGAAAATATTACAAACAAATCCTAGTCATTTTTAATCTTATTAAATAGAAAATAAAATGAAATAATCTAATTTACAAATTAAAATAAATATATTTTTGAAAAAGTAAACCTGGTCGGAATTGAAACACGTTTGAAAATGCATTTCTTTATGAATCATATTTTATAAGCTTTTTTATTGTAATAAATTTTTTGTACAATATACACACATTTTTGTTAATACATATTTTCCGATATAAAATGTACTCATATGAATATCGCATAATCATAAGTTCATATATGTATGTACGTAATTACCAGTGCATTAAGTCAAAATAAATGTGAATTTTCGATCAATCTGTTGTAAAAGAACAAACACATCGCTAATATTATAAATGACAAGACATTTTTATATTATATATGTACATTTTATATAATTACATAAATTATAATTGCTTGCAAATAATTAACGAATATTCGTTGTAATAACAAAGAATTAATAATAAGAAACGCATTGTTAGCATAAATCTTAGAAACCGCATTAGACCAATTTATTCAGTGTGCTCAAATAACTTAGAAGCGGTACATATTTGGTGTAGTTTTAAATACAATCCATACTTGAAGATTGCTTCAAGTTATTCAATACAAACGTGCTATTAAATATGTATATAAAATGTTTTACTACACCTTTACTGAAATATTTTTCATCCATACATAAAAACGAAAGAATATAATGAAATTTTCAAAATAAATACTAAAAAATAAGGTTTTTTTTTTGATAACTTCAATAAAAATTGGGACTAAGCTTAAAATACTTCTATAAAGATATTAAACATATACTTATATACACTCCTCCAAATAATATAAAAAAAGATAGGTTAATATAATATACAATTCATGAACAAATACAGACAGCATTGACAACAATAGACATCTCACACAGATGAATGTATTATAACTCGTAACTCCATAATTTCCAAAGAGTAATGTTTAGTGTTAGATCTAATAATTTTTTATATTTTTAAATACAGAGTAATATACCACTGTAATGTATCTCGCTTATTAGTATATTTGTGGTGAAGAACAGGCATATGGTTGCGTTCATTATTCGAATTTCATTATTTAAATTATTCATTTTATTGGTTTGAAGTGAAAATTAAATTTTTATTTCATTTGCGTTAAGGTCGAGGCATTTTTCAAGGCCATATATATATATATATATATGTATATATGTATATTCGAATATATTTTTAATTTTGTTCGAAATGATTCAAAGAGAATAATTTCGAAGATTTTTCCTTCCTACGCAATATAATGCATACATGCATATAATTAAAGTAGTAGAATTCTTAAATTAATATGTAGTAAGTTAATAGTAAATGTAAAACCTAATTTATTATATATAAACATTTAACATTCCATGCACATATGTAAACAGATTTGAATATTTCTATATATACAGTGAAAAATTAATGAAACTTTAGATTACTATACATAATTCAAAATCCTTACGCATTCACACACGTGCGCCCTGCTTCCAGAGGACTAGCACAAACGTTAGATAATTTAAATATTTTATGCAATAATTGTTAAAATATTATTATTTATAAACGCAATAAAGAGAAAATTCGGCTACCAACGTGTACTGTGCTTTCTTTATCCTCTAACACTCTCTCCGCATATCAATTCTGACACACGCAACCATAGTCAGCAGCTCTTAACAGAAGCAGCTTTTCATGAATAGGAGCTATATGCATCTTCGTTCATTGGCTCGACCTAGTCCGTTCTCTTGCCTCAACACCCGTCTCGATAACTCACTCCGATTTCTCTCTCCTGTCTCTATCATTTTACTTTCTCCTCAGCGGTGCCAATAGCCAGCCTCTGACATCATCTCCCAGGTACAACAATTTCATCCTTTAACTTATTCCCCGGTGTGAGGGCAAGCATGGCGCCGCGCCTGATACCTGCTCGAAAAGATCCCCAATTATCAAACTACTAAATATCAGCAACTTCTGAATGGAACGCACCTCAGCATAGCCACATGACCACACACCGCAGAAGAAAACAGACCACAGCACCAAACCCTAATGCTTTTCCGCCTTAACAACTACGGAGAAATCCGACTCAACAATGACATCCACTCTACAGCACTACATTAACAAGACTGACTCTCACAATGACGAAGCCGCTCCGTACGCGCGGGCCGCGCCCCTGGCGCACACTGAGCACCTACTCCCAGCCAACGCTGGCCGCTAGCCTCAGTACTAGTACGTGTACTACTTATGTAGTACGCGCCAGACAAGGTCTCTTTCCGTACTTCAACACGAAGATTCTCTCGCACACAAACACAAACGAATTTCCATTATATCAAAACACAGAGACGTCGACGCGGAGTCTACACTTCTATAACCGGTCTTAACCACCCAGAACCCGCTCACGTCCGTCGCAATGTAATTGGCCGTCACCCACATCAAAACCACCACGGCAACACACACTTTAAACCAATTCGCAGCAACAAGCATGTCTAAGCCTCGAACGTACACTCATGCTGTTCTGTTTACATTCTCACGTCCTTTACTCTATTCTGTATATTCTTCTCTACATCCTATTCCTTCCCTTCTTAGTCTGACACGCTACAGACCTACGCACCTTCTATATCCTTAACGATACTCTAACATTTTTCTAGATTGCTATAACAACGAAATTTACGAACGAAGAATACATTCTTTCTTCCCGGGAATTTCATTGTCGCTTAGACTATCAGAGTCTCTTGACCTTCTATTACATCGCAGTCTCATAAGCTACAGTCCACTGATAAACCCGTACCATCAAATCACTGAATTCACCTTATAGAGACAAAAATACCGTGATCGGCCTGTCCCCGCGCACTCACCCAATAAATAGGCTTATTACCTTATCACTAGCTATCCCCTATACTCACTCTACCTTCTACCATTCCCTGTATCAAGCTTCTAACCCACAACTGCGCGCTTAGTGTCACGCACTGAGTCATTATCTTTGTACCTTTATACCTGCTACAGCCCGCACGATCTCGAGCACGCCCGAGTGCGGACTGCTGTAACCTAACCATTCGTAACTTAACAATACGTCAAACATGACCTCTGTACGTACTGTCTATTGACATTGGAGCCACGAGCGCACAAACTTGTCTCAGTAGATCCCTGTACTGCAACGCACAAAGCCAGAATTCTGCTGTAATAATAACACCGAGTCGCCTTCCATCATCCTGGTCTAATCGTTTCTCTCATTCACTGGCGCCCCAATCCAAAACATCGCCCTTCGTGTTTGTCAAATCATCGGTCATGCCTGGTCACTCCGCTGACGCTTACTCGCCCTCTCACCGATGCTATACTCCCTTATCCTCCCCGCGTGCGACTCCAGACTGTGCAGAGTACCAGGTCACTCCAAACCCTTCACCGTTATCTAAGACCTCTTGGACCTGCTTTCTCTTACCAACTCTTCCCTGCACACCGTGCATAGTCCGGCACCTTTGCCAGGAGGCAACTACACGACGTAGCACCAGTCGCCAGCTGGGCAAAACGGTCCGTGTCTGCGGCGACCCATCCCGCTGCATGACTCGGCCCCACCGGCTTACAATGGCTTCTCTGTCGGCCGACTCGCCTCAGCAGACGCGCGTGAGCAATGGCCATACCACAAGTGCCTCGCTCCCTCCTTGTAGACCTCCCAACTCTTATCTCTCTCTGCACGCCGGTCTGTTAGAGCCAGTACGCCGGTACGTCAAACCGGTGCGCCTCAACCGAGCACCCGCACCCACTACCATCACGCCGTAGCCCCCGTGCCGCTGCCGCTGACCCCGTCTAGAAAAGCCTCTCTGTCAACCGTCATTCGGCGCTTCGATCAATCGTGCGCAGACCCCTTGCACACCAGTCTCTCTCTCGGAAGTTCCCTCGCCGTCCGACCCGCCGCCCGCGCGCGGCTCTCATACGCCGCGCTCCGACCCCAGCTTCACCCCGACCGGCGCGCTCCGTTGCCGAGATTCCGCGGTCTCGACCCACGTCTCTCCTGCACCGAGCCTGTCCCGAAAGCTCGTGCCAGTCTACCGGCCGTCGGGCCACATACTCGACCGCAATCCCCCAGAGTCGGGTGCCCGCCCAGTGCTGCGTTCTCCCATCGATGAGACATTCTCTCTACTCTATCACACACAGTCCAGGAAATCATTCACTAGCTAACCAATGTGCGCCGGGACGTCCATTTCTTTAACTTCTGACATCTTTGGCCGTCTCTCCCTCATCACCGCTCATTTCGACCCTCCCCACCAGGTCGTCGACCGCCGTGGGCCACGTTTAATTACCGATACACCGCCCCCTCTGCGGGTAGGTTGGGACCTACTCCAGTCGCGCCGCGGCAGCCGCCGGCGCCGGCGCTTCACGTTCCTCCGTCCCTTAGCGTATGCCTAGCCACTTCATTTCTTTTGTCTCCGCTTCTCGTACGAGTATCGTACTCTGGATTCGTCGTTTCGCCTCCACCATGCATCTCCGGGTATCAGTTGCACCTCCGCCTGCCGTCTCTCGTGCTTGACCGACCCCATAACCAAACACACTGCATCCACGAGTCCCCCGCTTTTCACTGGTCTGCCACCCAATCCCTGGAACCCGCCAGCTAGTCAAGAGCAACCACTCTCCTCTTGGTATATCCCGCTATCTGTCGGTCTTGCGCCGCGTGGCCTCAGTGCCTACCTGGCACTACCCACTCTTCCGCCCGCCCGGCGCCCTGGGTCTACTGTATGTCATGAAATGACATGTATAGTCCATCTAAACACAGTCTAGTTAATACATACATTTTTTTTTCTCTGTCTGTTTCCTCCCTACTTAATCCACTTCATCTGAACCCCGCTTACATCTGTTCTTCTCATTAGCTTGCTCTTTCCCTGTTTTTTTTTTCGGTAATAGCATTCAATATTTCAAGTAAAAATTTCATTTATTATTCTGTAATGTAAGATGGCGCCGCATATCTTAAAAATATTATAAATAAATATTTTATGGAGAATCGCAAACCCAAAACAGACCAAGAAATGTTCGCTATACGAATACTATAGAACTATTAAGATACATAAAAGCTATACAATGATATCTATATACATATACATATGTAGATATATGTATGTATATATTATTCAGCAAGGTCTTTTCTATTTAAAGAAGATTTTGAACAAACAAAAATTTCATTAAAAAAAAACGCTTATTTATAAGGTTTAAAAAATAAACAAATGCAGTCAAATAAAACAAGAAAAACTTTAAAAATTGTGAAAACGATTTAGCCAATAATCAGTTTTTTTATTAGTTTTATTATTATATTTTTATTTATTTTCTTTTTTGAATAACAATTTTATATCTTAACGATATGGACTGTAACATTTTTAGATTGCTAAAACGAAATTTGAAGAAGGAAGAAATTTTAGGGAATTACGTTAGATAAGAGTAGTTATAATACTCATAAGCAATATGAAAAATAAATACTAATCAGTTATAAGCAAACTACTGGATGTGCATGTCATACTCCAATATTATAGGCTTTTACTTATTACTACTATCCACCTACTACTCGCTCTACTTTACCATCCCTATACTTACCACCACACTGCGCGCTTAGTTGTCAGATGAATTAATCTTTACATTTATACTTACACTGTACAGATGATGTTAACCTAAATTTTAATTACAAATAAAAATATTGTATATGTTTGCACATTACGAAGAGCACAAACTTTTCAGAATCCTGTATGCAACAGCACAAAAAATTGCTGTAAATAAACGACTGCTGTTCCATATCTGTATATATTTTATGTCATGGCCAAATAAAAATGCGTGTTTGTAAATATGTATGTATGCAATACTGCGCCTAATGCAATATCCTTATCCTACTATAATGTGCAAGTAAATACCAAATTATTATTAAGATTGGATCTTTTTAAATTTTCCATGTGGGCACTTTGCAGAGACCAACAAAAACACCAATTGACTGGGAAAAGTGTCCGTTTGTTCCACGACCATCCCTGATATCGGACCCAATTACAGCTTTTGGCCGATGCCGTCCAGAGCGTGAAATGCATAAAAGTTCTATTTTAGATCCAATTAATAGAGCGGCTATTAAGCCAAGCTATAAAGTGCTCAACGAACCGATTAAACCGTACGTGCCAGCTCGTGATAAAAATCGTGAACGTATTTTGACAATGGTGCGTCAGCACATTGACACCATAGAAGCTGGTGGTAATACGGCGGGTCGAACATCACGCGACAGTTTAGATGCGGTTCTACCACGTTTGCACCGAGCTGCTTCGGAATCGTTGCCAGTACGGCGTGAGACATATCGAAATCCCAAGTCGGGTGCCATGGTTACCAGATATGTCTACTAAAATCAAAAATTATAGTAAAATTGTGAACATGTTTAATTTAATTTTGGCATCTCATATACGATTGACCTACACAACTATATACATATAATATATATATATATATGTTATATATATATATACATATTTTTTTTCTTTGTAATATTATTGAATTTGTTTCTAATATTCGTGTTATATGTTTGCTTTTACCATAAAAACATGCAGAATATATAACAATTTGAAGTATAAAAACATTCTTTTATATCGCATTGTTTTGTATATATGTATATATTTTGTGTATGTATGTATGAATGACATTAGAGTCATTAAAACAATTATTTATAATACATTTTTGTTTTTTTTTTGTTTTTCTTATAATCACTTATCGAACGTTAATTTTTGCTTGTCTTACTTTCACTTTTTCAAAATTTTTCGAATAGAATCGAACAAAAGAGAAAAGTTATTATTGTAGATTCAAACATGTTTCAATTTCCTTTCATAATTATGCTTTTCAATTAGTTTCCAAATGAATTATACAAAATAGGTTTTTAGATGCTATCACAGCAAACCGGCTCATATTTGATGTTACCTTGCTAATAAGTTTAAATAAATATACATATATATGAACTATAAATAAAAACATAAACAAAAAAAAAAAAGAGAGAAACAAAATTTTGTAAATATATTTTACTGAAAATTCGCAGACTCCACGATTGGACCTTTGCAGCTCTGCTCCTGGTACTCATCGTTCTCGTGGTTCAAGTGACTACTCCTACTCGTATAAGTCATCCGTAGAGAAGAACAGTTACGATTCTAGCAATCCTTACTCTAGGCCAGAACGTTCCACTTACGAGTCCTCATACGAATCAACAGCCCGCAGTGGTCCAGGTGGTTACAACTACAGCACTGAACGTACTAGCACCTCAGGTGGTGGTCCTGGTGGTTACAGTTACTCATCAACAACTACTGGCAATTTACCTGGTGGTACTCGCTATCGTCATTTCTCTTACCGCGTCTAAATTTGATGTCGTCCCAATTGGAACGATATCGAATGTCCAAACACCATAATATATAATACCATACTAATGAGTGGTCCACATCAATTTTAATACCATATACAATTATATTTACTATTTCTACACAAATTTTTTAATTAATCTTAGTCTTAGTAGTGATCACGTATTTTTATTTCTTTTGTACTAACATTTGTTAAAACAAAAGTTATATTTCTATTGTACAATGTATTAAATAAAATACTGTTGGAATTGCTAGCAATTTAGTTAATGTTATTAAACTTTAACATAACTACACACAACTGATAATATTGATTAACAAAGATGTGATATATGTAAAAAAAAAAAATCAGTTAATAAAGTTGGATGCGTTTTATTAATCAACACAACAAACAGATCGAATATATAATTTATTTTTTATGGCAATTTGGATTTTATTGATCCTAAGAGTTATGGTAATGCACGTCATTTTCAAACAGCGTCTTTCTATTCCGACAGCCAGGCATTTACAACTGCATTTATAGATTATATTTGTATAATGCTGATTTTATAATTTTATAATTTTCAGTACCCAACTGTTACCAAGGTCTCACGGGTAAGTATCGAAATATGTATTTCACCATTTTCAATATATTACAATTTCATTTACTTATTCGCATTATTAAACATTGAATTGCATTTTTCATTATAAAACCATAACCATTAACATATTTGATACTAACTCAACCATATTGAAATTGTTGGGAGATAACGTTTCCTTCTCCTTTTTTAATTGCAATAGTACTAAAATTGATTAATAGTTAGGAGTACTTAAAACGATTATGTACCACACTATTTCAAATTAAATATGGCTAATATCTGTTATTAAACAGGCCTTGCATTATTGTTGATTAAAAAAGAAAAACTTAAATGCAATTTTAAATTGCTTATCATTGCTTAATAACTGAGTGTCGTTCGTTTGTTCATTCCAGAGATGGATAACAATATAATAGAATCTTTTTTAAAATACAGTTTGAGAGATATCATCGTAATTTTTATTCATTCGAGAAACCTATAGATGCTATTATGTGTGAAATATAATATCGTTCAAATGTCTACCACAGCTTCTCAGGGTGGAATACATAAACCAAACTAAATTTGATCCATAGTATTGATTATGTTAACTTTGAGAACAGTTGCATTTTGTGGCTTACACGCATATACCTGAGACTTGAGAAAACCGCACAAATAAAAGTCTAATGGGGTCAAATCACACGATCTCAGCGGCCAGTCTACTTCACCTCAACGTAAGATGTCCATGCCCTTAAATCTCTTATATAATACCCAATGTGTTATGCAGTGCCGTTCTCTTGAATGATGCCTAGATCATCCATTTTACGCCAAAAGAAATCGATAATCACCAATATATATTGTGCTCGCTGTTAACAGTGAGCGCATGCTGAACGTCTTTCACAGAGAAATATGGCAAAAATCTAACTCAAACATTGACTTTTTCGAGACGAATTTGATCATTCTTGGATCTCATGTGGATTAGTATTGCCAATCAAATGCTACAATTTTGTCCGTTTGCGTATCTATTAATCCAGAAATGGGCCTTGTCGCTAAACATGATGATTAATACATAATAACTGACAGATGTAACTTCAACATAGCTTACAGTGTCAAATGCTGTTAAGTTTCAGAATCCTATTAGATCTAGAGATCTTGATCTTTTGTACAGATAATGAGATTATTTAATATAAATGATTTTATTTAGATATTTTAACAAAAAAAGATTTTTCCCAAATTTTGTAAAGGAATTCAGATACGACGATCTAATTTTATGACTATAAAGTATTGTTATAGGTGATTTTTAGTCTAATCTTTCTCATTGAATTATAAATAGAAACTTTTACGCATTCAAGTATTACTGTACCATGTTTTACCACAAATGGTATTTACATGGTGTTGTAAAAATAACATTATCTATTGTTGCAGAATTAATTTGAATTTGTGTAAAGTTTTCTTTGACTATTATCAAAGCCTTAGATTTTTTCTTATCGAGACAGAGGCCATATAGCGACGGAATTTTAATGTTCATGTTGTAGTTGAATATCATCTGAATACGTCTGTACATTTCAGAACTCCAACTTGTGGCACTCCTTTATTAAGAGACTATTTAATTCATTACAATAAAATTACACAAATTGCCTGTCTTTTAAGTACAAAGAAATAAGCTTAACTAGCAGTAGTATCCAAAAAGTGGTATATGAATTTTAGCTTTTTGTAAAGAGTCGTATGGTCAACGGAATCAAATACTTTAGATTGATCAAGTGAAACTAAAAATGATATCATATCAAAATATATCATTATCCGCTGTTGACCGCAACTGCCCTGTAACATCAACGAGAACAGGAAGACGACTGTGGTTAGATCTGAAAGCACTGTACCTGTCACAGAGCATGCCATTGTCGTACATTTTGGGTCATCTGCATATAAATTCCTTTTTCGAACAATGTCAATAGGTATGACAATGGTGCTATTAAGCGATAGTTATTGTCTTCTTTAGTAGAAGTATTATTTTAGAAGTTTTATTATTATTAATAGTATTATTGCATATCGAATTGATAATTATGGGTGTGGTATACTTTTTCAGAATCGGTTGGGGAAACTTACCCCATTAGGCCGCCTAATCATTTCAGCGTCTTTTAAGCGGAAGTATCGGCAATATATGTCGCTATGAAAACTATTAAATACGTAAATATTTCTGGCTGATATATTACCGTTTTTTTTTTAGACAGTAGGCTTTTAAAGTACTAAATTCTAAAGTAACGAACTACAGTATCTCAACAAGGCGGCGAAATGATATGATTTCTGTATCGTATGGGTACATATCGTATGGATACATATGATTGTATCCAATGGCAAACTCAAAATTGTTCATTAATTTTGCAACAACAGCACGGTATACCACATGAACAGTACCTAAATTTAAATTGAATTTGAAACTTTAAATATTGCTGTAGGTATTCCTACAGCCCTAGCGTCCACTAGTGCGAAAATGTGAAAAATGGTGCCTAACACTTTTTAAAGATTCTGCTACTGTAACTATACCCAATTGTTTCTCATTCATGACGGTTGCCTTATTTATAATAATGTCCGTAGGAAGTAATTGTTTTAAATGTGATGCCAAAACAGATTTAATTATTTCAATATAATAAATGTATAATAATAATTTCGATCGCCTCAAAGTCTTTTAGTAGTGACAGCTGAAAAAATAATGAAACATTTTTAATCAAATTGTAAAAAATTTAAGCTAAATTTAAATTTAAAAAGCTGAGTTTCTGATATTTTTGAACAGTTAGACTTTAAATTGTTAAAACAATTTTTAAAGTTTACATTACCGATCCTAATCACATATAAAAATAAATTGTTCATAGTTTGACATTTTATAACCGGAGAGACACTTAACCGTCTCACGAAACAATACATGAGTTGGAAAGATCTAATTTCAGTAATGGTGCGTGAATTCCTTTATATATTTTGTTATCTAGGCTTTTTATTAGTAAGCTCTCCTTACTTACGTCATTTAAATTATTTAACTCCGATGTTTCAAAAGCACAACGATACACAAGAAATGAATTTAGGCTTTAAATCGAGAAATGAATAATTACTATTGAAATCAAAAGTTATTTGACCGAAGCGCATATTATTAGCTGGTGAAATCAGTTACACACTACCTGTTATCGCAAAATATCAGTTTTTCAACTGACCGCATACAAATACAGTGAAAAATGCCATAGGCGGACATCGACCGTAGATCCAGTTTTGCCCGCTATGGAGAGGTATCCGCTTAAGTTGGTTTGAGATAACAACTACTGATGGACTTTGAATGTTTTTAAAATTACACTTTTATTAATTGCATTTTCTTTACGTACATTAATAAGAAATTTATATTGAACTTAGTATTTTCTCAACAGTTAAAAATGCCAAGTGCTATAAAGAATATGCAACGCTATTAAACATTCCAATGCCATCGTCATTGTCAATATGTACGCTAATATTAATAATAAATATTTTGCGAGGGCACACAACGTACATACATACCTGCTTAATGAATACGTTTAAGGCAAATATTAAAAAAAAAAAAAAAGAATGATTGCAATCTAAAATTAAAACGAAAATCTGTATATTAATACATATTTGGATTATATTTTAGTTCTTTTAAATTTTTGTTCGGCTACGAAAAGTATTTAAGAAAGAATTATTAGGTGTTTTACAATAAAGTACTGTCCGCGTCCCGTCAAAATAGAGTTCGTCTGACAGAGGTTATCTTATAGCAAAATTACCATCAATGGTATGGGACATAATTACAATTAAAAACCAGAATTCAAAAAATTTAATGAATTATGTAATTGAAACAAAAATTCTAAATAGAAAATTGAATGCGAAACTGATTTAATACCATGCATCCTAATTGTTTCCACTGATATGATGTTTAATCAAAATATGCGTTAGGAACAGCAAACGACGAGAGAAAGTTATTTAATCAGGTGAAACCAAAATTAATTTTCTGGAATCTTATGACAAGGAATAGTATTGAACCAAGCTGGGAAAAACTTTCCAAGCAACATATGTGAGATCGAGTGTAAAGTTTCGCAGTACATTGGGTGCTCCAATGATCTAGTAAGTAGTGTGCTAAATTTCAAGTGCCAAAGCCGTGGGTTCGATTCCTACCCGAGACCCTGCGTGTTTTGTGATTATCTGATTGCTAAGATTAATTTATATATATGATTAACCGCAATAAAAAAAGCAAGTGGGAATTATTATAAAGCTAAAGTTTTACACTGGGCATTTAAATCGCATGTTTCAAGCATAAAATTTGTCGAACTCTACCCATCCGTCCATTCTCCTGTAACTATCTTTCTGTTATTCCAGCACAATGTACTGCATGAGTAGGAATCATCCTCAGAGTGTTGGTCTTATAAAAGTAGAAAAAGTAGTAGTAGTAGTAAAGGAAGTTAAAGGACTTGGAATAGTCTACAGAATAGTTGGTAACTTACTGTGTAAATATTTTAGCACTAACTCACATGCCGCTGCAGAAAAATTATAAGCAACGGGTATCATTTTCGATAAAAAAAAATCGATTACATTAAAAGTAATTTCGTATATTAAATAATAATTTAATTGATAAATGCACGATATTGATTATAACTTAAATTGTTAAAATGTCTGCACTTAGATCTTATATTTGTTTTTCTATGATTTCATCCGGCAGGGATTTCCGGACTTTGGCAGTTGATAACGATCATTTTGTTGAATCTACATCTATCAAATTAGTTATCATTTATTAACTCGATTTTGCCAAATGACGGATATAGGATTCAACAACACGTGCAATTAATAAAATTATTTTATTAAAATATGCGTTTTGTTCAGTGTGGGTTTTCTTAATTCGCAGGTGTCTATCTGTATGTGAATAAGTCCCAAATCCAGGTTGGTTTATGGGCCGTTAATATTTATATTACATACAACTCAATGGGTTTTAGTACCTTCACATGTTTTTAGGAATCATTTGGGAATCATTTCCTAACTAACTTACATTATTCCGATTTTTCGGTTTTTTCTTTCGGCTCTTCTGTATTATCAATTACAGAGTTTTCAGACAAATAAGATTTTTAAGAGTAAGTTTTTTCATGTGGGGATAAATATTTTTTTTTTTTGTACTGCACAATAATTTAGATTTGATTATTAGACTGCATTCTTCCTTTAAAATGTAAAAGATAATACCGAAAATAACCACCAGGTCATAAACAATTAACAAACATGTTTCACGATTAACGATTATAAAATACGAAAAGAAATAAGTATTCAAAGAACAATAATTTTTTTGATATTGTAATTAACGGAATAGTACCTTTGTTACATGTAAGCAAATGTATTGTACGGAGTATGTATATTTGAAAATGTAAATACTTACAAATTTAAATAAAAAATTTCAAAATTTCTGGAATATTTATCAATGGGAAAAGTTCGAGATGAATTCAGCAAAAATGTAAATGCATTGTCTGCCTTTCAAATCTAACCGGCTTGTAATACAAGCGTTGAAGGGTCTGTAAAGAACATTTTTAAATGAAATCACAGAGTATCGTTTTTTAAAACAGATGAAAAGCACATGGCGTTTTAACTTTACTAAAAATTGAAGGAGTTAATTGGGCAATCTTATTAAAATGAAACCCTCTAAATATCGGCTATTTCCAAAAAGTGCTATTTAGTGCAATACAAAGCTGCAAGAAAACGAAACATTTTAAAAACCTACCCAGAAAGCATAGGGAGCGAAAAACTACTCAAGGATCACATATAGGGCCAGTAATAAGGAGATATACTTGTCTTCGCGTTAAATAAAAATTGAAGTTGGTCGCCGTAGTCTAGTAGGTAGTGTGTTAGCTTATTAGACGAAAGGCCAGGGTTCGAATCTCCGGTCAGACATCGAAAACGAAATATGAAAAAATATTTCTTCGGCGGCTTCCTCTCAGCAGATTTCTCTGAATTCTCTCAAAAACTCTGAGAGTAAATAAAATTGCCATGAAAAGTTTCTCAAAAATCTGTCGTTCGGAGCCGACTTTAAACTGTAGGTCCCACCACTCATGTATAAAATTAACACACACAACATAAGTGGTGTGAGAAGCTAGGCCGTAATCCTGACTTAAGGGTTGTAATGGCCATTTATGTATGTATGTATGTATGTTGGTCAGCAAATAATTAAAGAACTATCCACAAGAATAATAAGAAGGCACTTACATTTATTGATTTTAAAAACCGGTTACAGTTTGAAAAGAAAATGTGTTAAAATGATCCACATTGCTGGTATTCAGTATTAATGGGAAGACGTATATAAGACGTCGTTTAAACAAAGTCTTGGACCACAGACAAACGGCTGAACTCTGTGGCGGGTTGATTATGGTCTGGGAGGCTTTTTCTTGTCCTGGTGTAGACCCATTGTGAAAAATATAGCATAATAGATCAGCATTAATATAAAAGCATATGTAATATGTAATGGAATTTGAAGCCGCCGTGGTCTAGTAGGTTGTTGTCTTGGCTTATTAGACGAAAGGCCAAGGGTTCGAATCCCCGGTTCAGACATCAAAACGAAATATGAAAAAAAATTATTTCTTCGGCGGCCTTCCTCCTCAGCAGATTTCTGGCAAAAACTCTGAGAGTAATACCAATTGCATGAAAAGTTTCTCAAGACAATCATCGTCGTTCGGAGTCGCGACTTTAAACTGTAGGTCCCGCCACTCAATCCGCTTAAAATTAACACACACAACATAAAGTGGTGATGAGAAGCTAGGCCGTAATCCTGACTGAAGGGTTGTAATGGCCAATTATGTATGTAATGGAACCGTATTCCTTTAAGAATATGCTTGTTCATTATGTTTTGTGTATAAAAAGATTCCAATCTACTTAAAAACTTATGCACAATTGTGAAAAGAGATCTCTAGGGCAAAAACCACGCAAGAATTCTGATATCGCTATTAATATGCCAACGTTAAAACCAAAGATTATTGAATAGACTAGCGAATGTATTAAAAATAAGGGCTATCCAACAAAATATTGAAAAATATGTCGATTTTGTTTAACTTAAATTTTTTTATTTCAACTTCACTGTGAATTATTTCTTTACTATTTCTAATTATTAATTCAAACTTAGTTAACATTTTTTAAAATGTATTAACGCATATACTACATACAAATATGCTGCGTTTCTAATCATAAAGTCACCACTGTATATACACGAATGTAGAAGCATTTTGAATGTTCAATTGTGTATTTATCTTATTTACATACGTACATAATTGATCATTACAATCATTTAGTCAGGATTACGACCTAGCTTCCCACACCGCTTATGCTGTGTGTGTTAATTTTATACATGAGTGGCGGGACCTACAGTTTAAAGTCGACACCGATCGCCAAATTTGTAAGAAACTTTTCATGATCTGGGATTTGAACCGGATGAGGATGATCACGTTTAATAAGACATCACACTACCTACTAGACTACGACGACTCCACTATACCTTATTTTTATATTGTGGTAATTATCATAATAGAATAATGGAAGTATTGTTTATAATTCTGCATTTATGAATTGTAATGGAGTAGTTTAAGACGGTTATTCATTTTGAAAAAACGTATAAAGTTTATAATGTTTTCAGCAATTCTTTAATATTTTTCTCTAAAATTCATATTCACATTACATCTAAATCAATCACTAATACATACATAGGCATTTATTAGAATTTTCGTATAATATATACTCGTATTAACAATTGAACCTAATAACCGATTTCCTTTTACACAATATATATGTATAATGTATAGGTATATAAAACATCGTATCCAATTTATTCAACATCGAGTTATACTCGTGGTACTCGTGTGATTTCATCGCCAGTGCGAGTCGTTACTTCCCCTGCCCGTGTGATAACACGTGTTATTCGTTCACCATCTCCTGTTCGTGTGACACGTACTACGACTCGTGTTGTAACATCTCCTGAGCGTATTTCCTCATACACTTACACTATACCGACTACATACACATCGTCCTATCTCCCAACGACCTATTATTCATCTTATACACCATACGCTTCGACCTATACACCAAGATATATTTCATCTTATACACCATCGACTTATGTTTACACTTCACCAAGATATTTGTATTCGTCGCCCGTGACTCGTGTCTACTCTCGCTCATTGACTCCTGTCAGAGTAACTACATCGCCAGTACGTGTTTCTCCCTCATATTTGAAGAGAACTCTGCCCGGCTATGGTGCACGTGCTCTTACTAATTACCTCAGCACTGAACCCTACGCTGTGAGTTGTTGATGAAAAATTCTTTATTTTTAAATTCTTTTATTTTTCTGCTCGTTTTCCGTATCTAAATTCTCTTTGTTTCACATTCGTTTTATTTAAATATGATTAAATTAATTTTGTATATGTATGCATATAGACATTTCGTGAGGAAACCGATAGAATTCGTAATAGAGCTCAGTCCCTTATTCGCGACTTGCACACACCCGTTGTTCGCCGAGCCCGCAGCATGACACCATTCCCAGTGACTGGGTAAGTTAGAACATTACACTACTAACCAATCAATGGAAAAATTTGAATATATATTCTTTCAGTTATGAACCTGCTTCAGAATTGGCCTTGGATGCTTACGTTTCTCGCATCACAAACCCGGTACGCCATATTGCCAAAGAAGTACACAGAATGTCAATGTATCCAGAACCAGCACAAAAATTTGTTGGTACGTATATGAGATTTTTAATTTCATCAAAAGTCTTCTTGAGATTGAATAAATAACTTATTATTGGACTCACCAAGAATCTCTTTATTCCTTTCAATTCAATTAATTACAACGACACACTTTTCTTTACAATAATCCACTTATTTTACTTACGCTCACATATTACTCACACACAATGTAAATAATTATGTAATTTTGATTGTTATAAATATAACCATATTTGAATATACATACGATATATACTATAAATAAATATAACTAAATACGATATATGAAATATAAAAGGAAAAAGTCATCTCGCTTCGGTAAAGATTTGTGGCGATAAGGCTTACAATATTAGAAGACCTCTGTATGATACTGATAGAGTACGAACTGATATAAATCTTTTGTCATGGTACTTAAGACACCCCACAGTCAAGAAAGAGAAAAATGTTGAAGAAAAGGTGGAGAGTGTCGACACAGGTAAGTGGTCAAAATTTACTTAAATTCAAATTATGCAAAATGCAAGAACACAAATCGATTTTATTTAAGCCAGACCTGAGGAATCTAAATTACATTTCAGTTCAAAAATTCATACCTATAGGTGATGTAAAACTGAGCTACTCCCAATTACAATTAATATCAAATTCTATTGTTAATGTTGCAAACGATTCAAATGCAAATGACAAATAGCAATTAAATTAAAGTTTTTAAAGTATAAAAAAAAACTTATTTTAAGAAGAATCTCATTTCTAATGATTAGTTAAATCAAAAGACAATTTATTTACTTATTTCATATCAAAAGAGAAAATGTACAAGATTTTGGGATTTTAAATTAAAAGGTTGTAGAGGAAAAACTATATATGGACTCTTACAAAAAGAAAACCGCATATAATAAACCTACTATGCCACCTCAAATTAGAATCTGCGTTACATTTACGAAATCGACTTTACGAAATTTACATACACTTCTAGCCCCTAGACATTAAAAATGAAAAATACAGTGCAGGGTATAATTCAGATTTGATTTTAAGATAGTCGTTCAAATAAATTATTATTATTAAAATATTATTATTAAATTAAACTATTATTACTGTATTTGCAAAATTTTAATTCATTTTCAGTATTCAATGATTAACTTTTTACATTTCAATATCCGAAAAGTATTAATTTCATATGTTAAAATAGAAATCCCTACTGATTAGTTTATCTCTCCATTAAAACATTACAATACACGAATTGGAAATGTTGTTTTTAATAAATAGAAATACACTTATGTTATGTATATGAATAAATCGAATTGCTAATATGGTGATATAAAAGAATAAATTTATTTACATCCGATTGTATTACATGTAAAACAATTTTTAATCTTTGAATAATAATTGAAATTGTCCGCCAACAAATACATCACTGTTAGTAATTAATTTTTCATTCTTCATTTTTTTTTTGCAATATTATAGCGTATAATTAAAGAATGGAAAATAATTATAAAATATTAAAATTCTCCAGGTCTGATTTAAGTAATTGTTTATTTCTCATTTGTATATAACTTCTATCTCTTTTAATATTTATTACACCTAAAAACATTTCATATGACATAATATCTAACTACCTATTTGCATAAAATTATAGTACGTTACTGAAATTAAAAATTAACTAATAAAATTTTTCTTACATTTAAATTTGATAGCTATATTCCACAAGAAATTTCAAAAACCCATACCACAATTTTAAGGAAAAGTATTTTTACATTTAATATATTGTAAAATATGAAAAATATTGAGGATTTATTGTATTTTATTGCTAAAAAAATTGATTTCTTCATTATTTCAGAATAATACTACATTTACTTAAAATAATAATAAATAATAAGAAATGTAACGTACGTTAATTTTATGGCAAAGTCTACACACATATACTATACATATGTTCTTATAGTATGGACATGGTATTAAACAATATCGAAGCGAAATTTTAAAGAGTTGCCAAAATGTTGATATATGACATGATAGAGTACACAATTGTTAAAATAAAATTAATTTAATAAAGCAATTATTAGTGCGACTGATGAAAAACTAAAAACCCTTTAAAGATAACACGCGCATAATGTTCTTTAAACAAAAATTTGTCGTTCAATATAAGATACATAATTTGAGCTACACGTTAGCATATTAATTACATAACAAAGTCTCCTTATTTAACTTACATTGTTATTTAAAAATCTAATTATGTAAATTCAATATTTGATCTATACAAGATGCAGATACTTTTCATAATTGTGTATCAGAATTTTCATTAACGAATCGTCTCACAACGCATTATAATTGTTCAAAGAGTTTAAAATATACCTTAACGTTCATACCCTTAAGTCTATATGTACAAATTCGACATTCATTTTTTTCCATACAAACTCAAAAATACATTGACGACAAATCAATTGAAAATCTTTTATTACAGAAAATGTGTATAGGAAAACTCATAAAATTCAAGATAATAAATTTTTAATCTCTCTTCTACATTCGACAAATCAATAATGCATTATGTAATTAATATTTTCTTTATAACTTTTTACTTTTTAACTTTATTTATTTTAAATAATTGTTCAGGGTAGTCTTTTGCATTAAAAATAAACAACAACAAAAAAAAATGTTTAGAAGGCGCAAAGATTCGAATGAAGAAAATATTTTTCTTATTATATCCAATAAGTATTACTTATGGCGTAATTGTAGAATAATTTAAAAACAATGTGTTGGCCTGAAATTTAGTACGCTACAGCCTCAAACGATAACGATTTTCAAATAGAATTTTTATCAATAAAGATTATCAAATGTGATTACACACAATGAAATTATCCAATAGATGCTGGATAATGGCAATCGCCATTTGCTCAATTTTTTTGAAGTAGAGTAATTTTCATTATAGTCGTCAGTGTATAAAACAAAAAAAAATTAGTTAGAATTCATGATCATTTAAACATTTGTGACTAACATTTTGTGCATTATTTTGTTAAATTTCTCTAATTTTTCCCAAGCATACATCATTCTTAGCGATATTTTTGTTTTAATTCAGTTTCGTTTCATTTAATCGTATTTTGCTAACATTTCTGTGTTTGTTTCTCTTTTTATGATTCAATCATTCGTTGCAGTATGTGCTGCGGAAGTTGAGGCCTAAATGAATGTATTTCAGAAAAGTGTATGTTAAAAATAAGAAAACTAATCAAATCAAATTTATTAATATCATATTATAATAATAATTATGTGTTTATCGATCGCACAAAGTTTAAAGCATAAAAACGTCTATACATACACAAACACACACACACACAGACAGATGATATATTCCATTTAGCCGAAAAATATATTAAAATTAATAATAAAAAAAAACGGAACAAAAAAACGAAATTTCTGTACAATTTATAATTGATAGCTGATAAATGAAAACGTGAACTAATCTTCCAATAGTAATGAAAAATAATAATCGAGTATGTACGTTGTAGATACCCCATACTGGCCACGAATAAAGAAAACATACAAACACTCGCGTGATCTAATTTTCTTCTTAAATATCTAAAAATGTTTTTCTTCTTCTTTTTAATTGAAAAATATAATTTCTAAGAAATTGTTTTTTTTTTTATTTTTGCGTTTTTGTATGATTTTTATAAACTTTTACAAAAAATCTGTAATTTTTTATTATCAATTCAATATTAATTTGATTTACGANNNTCAACTTAGCAACGTAAGAAAGTTTATGATAATATTGTGCCAAAGAAAATCTCTGTGAAATTATTTTTATTTTTATATAATTTTTTATTATTAATATTGAGAAAAAAAAAACTTAAATTAAAAGAATGAATGAAAAAATTAAAGAACGAAATTTAAATGCTAAAGAATATAAATCATTGAAAATCTGTATCTACGATTGTTGTTTTATTGCCATTTTAAATTAGAGGGGTTGCGGCGGGGTACGAATACACATATTGTTTGAATTGGGAAAACAAGAAAGAAAAACAAAAACAAAAAGAATTAAATTTTATTACCCAAAATGAACATTGAGTTTACTGCAAATAGAATATAGATGTAAAATGGCCTTGACCCATATATTTCTCGCTCGTTTCAATACCCGCAGGCATTGGCATATAATAAACCAACGATGAGTGGATATGACAAATGAAATTTTATTAAACCTAATGCCCGTCAACATGTGGAAGACTTTATTAAATGATTATATATCTCTTTCATGAGTACCGATGAAACAACGTTTCTATCTGCCTGCTATAGATTGAGGGAAAAAATGGACATTTTAATGGGAAACAAGTGTTGGCACAATATTTCGCCTTGAAATACATTTTCATATAATTTTTGATTCAAAATGCTATTTTTCATAGTAAATCGTAATGATTGTTGTATTCTTTTATTGAATAGTTGTAGTTGAATATGACGTCAATGTTCTGGCAAGATATTTGGCATTGATAAATGATTAAACTTTGCAAATTAATAAAATTTTGTAGAACTAATTTAAAGCACATTGATGTGCCGAAGATGTCACAATGACGATACAATTTTAAATACTCATTTTCAAATCGCCAATTTTTTTTTTAATTTACATACAAGAAATCGAAATTACAAAATTTTTATAAAATCAATAACTTTATAACCCTAATCCAAATTAAAACCTAGTCTTATACAACACCTCAACAACAACAGTTTGACTAGTTTGATTAGTTTTGTTTTTTCTTTATTGTTACTTTTCTTTGCATCCGTAATATATTGTATTTGTAATGCATTTGTTTATAATATTTAATATATTTAGTTATAATTCATTGTATAAGCCGAATAACAAAAGATCAATAAACAAATAAACATTTATTTAATATTAAAAGTTTATTTTGTTAATTTTTATGTAAGACTCAATTATCATTTACATTTATAACTTTAAAAAAGAAGCCCTCAATTTACGATTTGAAAGGTTGTTGTTAACCATGTAAATAATTAAGGGTTTTCCATGTATCTATAAATAATAAGCTTTATTTCCTCTTTCTTTACATTTTAAATAGTTTTTGCTTAAAAATTTTTGCAATCGTCTGACATTTATAAAAATCATTTGCAAATCCAACGCTTAAGACGTTCGTTTAGATTTGTAATCGCAAATAGTCATTATCAGGATCTAAACAAATTTCCATAAAAAGTTTGCTTATGGTAAGGGTAAGTATAACATATACAACACATATATGTAACATACATGCAATATTGTAACTCATATTATCATTTTATCTACTTATCTAATTTATTAAGTAAATATTATACTATTAACAATCATTTTTTATTATTCTTTAAACTGCCTTTATTATTATTATTATTATTATTATTTCATAATACATTTGTATGAAATTGACAATATAATATTGCATCATTTTGATATAATTTTTTTAATTAATAATTAACTTTTTAGATCCTGAGTTGGATCCTTATCGCCCATCTAGAAAATTTTCTGCTCCTAGACCTTTAGAAGATCCAGTCGATGATGAAACCAAAGAAAAGCAACGCCTACGTCAAGAACGTCTTATGACGGTGAATGAAGAAGATTTAGATCACGTTGAATTAGAGAAAAAAAAGGCTCAACGTGCCGATGAGGCTAAACGCCGTGAACAAAAGTAAGTCACATAAAATCAGTTACAGCCACGATTTTAAATTTTTTTCTCACTTATAAAAACATTTTCAAAATTTATAAAAGTACAAAACTAAAAACTGAACCATAACTTGTGCTGCTCTATAAAGATCAAGAATATTACATTGCCCTAGTGAAATTTTCTTAAATTTTGGACTCTTCTAATCGTTTAGATATCTTAAAATTTTACTAAAAACACGGAACAGTTATCAGATTTTCTTTGAAATCAGTTTTTCAATTCCCATGTTCTTAAGAAGTCCAATAAAACAACAACACTATTTTAAATCAAAATTTTCTTAATAAATTATGGATTTGATAGTCAATCTACTACTACCATCTATTATATGTAATGCCATTGCTAATTAAGTTTTTTTATATTTCAAGGTTATTTATTTATTTGTTAATTAGAATACAATTACACAGTATATTATAACGATCACGAGCTCAATAACGTGGACCCTATGCTCAATTCGAATTCATGTACTTTTGTATACAAGAAAAATTAGATTTATTTAATGAAAATATTATAAGAATCTAAAGATTGAAAGCAGTCGGACATTAAAATAAAATACATTCTTTAAATATTACTGAGCAAATCGTATTTACTATGTACTTATGAAAAACTAATGGTTGAGCACCAGGTGGAATGAATTTTGGTATCCCAAAGGGCCTAAATGGGACTCCTTTCTACAAGAGGGTTCACCACCTTACCTAACCTATGAAAACCTAAAAACATATTTCTTTAAGATACTACAGTTACGGTTACATTCAAAGAGATCTAAACATGTTTTGTGCGAAACGTTAACTATTGTCTTACATAAATATGTATATGAAAACATTCATATGTAATTTTAAACTATAATTAATATGATGGCAGTAGTAGTAGAATAAGGATTGTAAATATTCAAAATATGTAGTTATTAGCAAAGCTCTGTAGCACAAAAACCTCAGTCAAACAGTTTCGTGTCATTGAGGATCAAAAGAGTTTCAGGTAGAGTTCGAAAATCTCAAACCCAAAGAAATTATTTTTACCATATATGTATATAGGTTAGTAAATTTTCGATTAAAATTCGTTCGATTAAGATTCTCATTTTTTTTTTAAATTTACTACCAAATCAAATCATACAAAGACATACTCTTTACCCGAGTTATTTTGGAGACAAATTTTTCTTACTGAAACAGTGTCAATCTTTGCAATGAAAATTTTTCTAGTGTAAAAACAAACTTAAAGGTTTGACAATAACAATTACAGAAACAATTCTAAGATAATTAAAATTGTGTTTTATCCAATAATTATATTGTATTTTTATACTTAATATCAAAATATCAAAAGCAAACAAAAATAGAACTAAATGTGTTTTTTCCAGTTTCGAGGATTTAGAGCCCTACTCTGCACCATTAAGAACCGTCACATTGTGATAAAAACGAAAATCACATTTATGGCAAAATGGAAAAGCAAAAAAAAAATATTGTAAATAAGCTACGACCAGTCTAAATACAAATGCATATAATATCTGAATTTGAGATGAAATTAAAAAAAAGAAGTTGTTAGAAACATCAATTAGTTTATTTCCTTCAAATTGTCAAATATTTATAGAAAATGGTTGAATTGATTATGAATAATTGATTAATAAATATATTTTTTACAAGATTTTTAATACAAATTTAAGTTAGGTAAGGTAGCGGACCACTTTAAATTAAAAGGTCGCACTTAGGCCAGCAATTAGGATCATTCTGATTGCTTGCTAAGTTAATATTTTAAAAGTTTTATTGTCAAATAATCCATATAGGAGAAGGCATCTAACGCTAAAAGCTATCAAAAATTTGAGATCACGAAAATTAAAAGTCATTCAGAAAGTTTTATTTAATTTTGTATCGAATTTTGATAATGAAGTACTTATAAGCAAACATTGAAATTGGTAGCACGCGGTTTAATGAAAAAACGTATGACTTATTGGATGTATTTTATTTTGTTAAAAGTTAATGGGACAAAGCTACTACTGAAACATCTAGAAATCTTTTTGTCATTTTATTCTGAATGTCATCATTAAGATGTAAGAAACAATATCCTAATATATGAAGAAACCTCGATTAAAATACAGGATTTTTTAGGCTCAGAAACTATGAATATATATTGAATTGACATTTTCAAGATATTATTGTCAAGGCCAAAACATCTTAGGGTAAAATTGGCGAATGCTTACTAAAATAAAATGTTCATATTGTATCATATTGTATGTAGCCCACCCAAGCAATGCTTGCAACCTTAATGGAGTTGTGTTACTATTGAACATGAAATTAAGTCATGTAATTATGTGTTTGCATTTCAGATCAAAACTTAGAATTCATATACCCTGTAATGGTCGTAGAAGTTAGCTAACCCAAGCTTTCTGAGTTTGCCTTACTCCAAGTGCATATTATAAATTTGTTGTATAGAAAACAAAAAAGATTTAAAAGATATTCCGTTAAGGTCTAACTATTTATCAACTTATGCCCATTTTCTGTCCTCGAAGTTAAATTAACGTCAGCTAACTTTGAAGTTAGAGTTCTAACTCATTGGGTTTGCCATATAAAAATGACCTTATTTTTCTTGTTTAATATAATAATTCAAATTATTTCACAAGTTATAAGTACAAAAATATTAATTTTTACTGATTAATTTTTACACCAAAAAGTTGCAAAAATAACATTTTCTTATAGAAATTCCTTTTTTCTTTGCTATACAAAAAATTCATACAAATAGTGACTTCACTGTAAAATATCTTTTTTTTATTTTTCATTCAAAAAAAAATCAAATAGCTGTGGGGTAGTTAACTTCGAAGTCAGAAACACTCTTGGTGTGAAATAAACTCAAAAAGCTTAAGTAACCAACTACGAGGACAGAATTATTAGTGAACAAGCATTAACAAATGTGAATATTTTTGAATTTTTATTTCATAAATTAATTTTAAGTTCGTTTTATTAATTCAAATTATAAATTTCGTCACATACGAGTCTCAACTGGATTGGAAAAGCTTTAAAAATATTCGTATCTTGAATATTTTATACAATTTTCGCTTTAACTTTAATTTGTTTTTGGGCTAAACAAGAAAATTAAAATCAATCCATTGATTTTAATGATAATGATATTTTACAAAAACGATATTTTGCGTTATGCCATGTTATCAGCAAGGAGTCACAAAGACTGTTAAAATTTTTTAAAAAATCTATACGCGGCTGTATATAAGCGTTTTTCAACTAAACATTAAAGATTAATTATATATTTATATTTAATGAAAAAATAATTAAAAAATATATACTAAAATTCCGTTATATGAGATTTATAATTTTTAATTTTTTATTTTTTAAGAGCATTGGAAAAGGAGGCTCTACGTAAAGCCCAGGAATCTGCTGAGCGTAAGGCCAAAGAAGAGGCTGCCCGGAAAGCAGAAGAAGCTGCTCGTTTTGCTGAAGAACAACGTAAGCGCCAAGAAGAGGAGGAAGAATTGAAGCGATTGGCAGAAATCGAAAGACAAGCTGAGGAAGCACTTAAAGCTGCTCAAGAAGCCGAGAAGAAGTACGTTCCTTTTTTAAGATTTTTTCATTTATATTGAATTTTATGTCCTTATTTTCGATTTATTTTAGGGCTCTCGAAGAGGAGCAGCAACGTAAAGCTGCTGAGGAGGAAAAGAAGCGTATAGAAGAGGAGACAAAACGAGCGGAAGAGGCAAAGAGAGCAGAGGAAGCTAGATTAGCGGAAGAAGCTCGATTAGCCGAAGAAGCTCGATTAGCCGAAGAAGCTCGATTAGCTGAAGAAGCTCGATTAGCCGAAGAAGCTAGACAAGCAGAAGAGGTTGCTCGCCTTGCCGAAGAGCAACGTATTCGTGAAGAAGAAATTAGTAGATTAGCCGAAATTGAAAAGCAGGCTGCTGAAGAACAAGAAGCTGAATTAGCCAGGCAAGCTGCCGAATTGGCAGAAATTGCACGACAAGAAGCCGAAATAACTGCACAAGAGTTACAAACTATTCAAAAATCTGAACAAAAAGAAACCACTGCCATTGAACCAGTTGTTGAAGAACCTGCCACTCCCGAAGTGCAACAAGAACCAACCATTGAGCTAAACATTAGTGGTGACAATGCCGTTCTTGCTGACGGTACCACTACTGAAGAGGAAACCGAAGAAGAATAATTCTAAATAAATTGTTTGTTCCCTCTTCTCTCCTCTCCATGCATAGTCAAATATTTTAAATAAACACATGCTTATCAAATCATGTGTTTTCAATTGAAAACAGCTTCACACTACGGAAAACTCTTATTTATCTAGAATATTTTATTTGCTTAATACTTACATGCTTCATAATAATTTCTTGCATTTGTATCATCACAATCGAAAATTATTTCTCATCGTAGTCCTAAACTTAGTCTCTTACTATTATATTTCTCTGTCATTAAAACTTAAAGACAATCCCATGTACTTTACACTGGCTAGAATATAAGAAAAAAAAGGAGAAAGCCTAAACTAAGAAAAACGGAAAAACCACTCCAATTGTATATTGGCGAAATTCTATTTTTATAAAATTAATATACGACGAAAGTGAATTAACGGCTACAATTCTAGTAATAGTCATAATGGACAAAATATATTAATGTTCAATATTTCATTATTTCGAAAGAAATTTTTTAAGTATTCAAATATGATCACATTTTAACCTGTGTCGTTTGAGTGCAGAGTAAAATGAAAAAAAAAATTAAATGAAATAAAATATTATATTAGAGCTAGTAAATCACTCCTACATACATAACTGTGGTATAGGTGCTTGTATTTGCTATTAAAAACAATATTAATTATTATAAGATATAAATTGTTTTAAATATTCACATCTTCTCACTCCAAAAACTACATATTAAACCTAATACAGGATTGCCATTAACATACCTATTGTTACCAAGTTGACAGTAACTATAATTAAAATTTAAATAAATTTAGAAACAACAAATTGGTAAAATAAAATAAAATTATATTCTGATTCATTTCATCGCTGAATTTAACTTTCTAAGACTTATAGTTTACATAATAATGTTCTTACTCTCTGAAAGCTCGAATTTCAAAAACAGAACGGAAAACGTTTCAGTATTACAATATATATTAACAAATCTGGTAGAAAGAAATAAGCAATTACTTCAAATTCATGCTTTCAAATTTATGTACATACTAACTTTGAAGAATTTGAATTTAAAGAGTGTCATCAAAAACACAAAAAGTTTTTGGGTCTATATTTTGCTAAATTAAATTAAGTAATTTAAGCAAGTAATTAAACGGCAACACAACAAATATATGTATGTACATACGAAGTATATAAAATTATATGTTCAAATTTAATTTAATAGTTGTTGTGCAGAAGAAAAGAACATGCTGTTTCTCGAACAAACCTTGCCCTATGCGCGTGACTATTTTTTGCCAAATACATATCTTTGTAACATTTTCATGGCACTATAATGGTTAAACTAATATATCTTTCAAAAATTTAGTTTATGCTTGTTTTTTAAAAATGCACTATTTTCGGTTGTTGTCGGTTTCTCTATCCCGATTATTTATTTTCTCAGATCCTAGTAAGCTATCCAAAGTTATACTATAATTGGTAGCAGATTATAATAATACATATTATTGTTTATTGGACTTTGTGTCTAATGTCCAAATAGAGCGTCATACAAAAGTTTTTTATTTAATTCAAAACCAAGTTAGAGTTATGTCCATTTTATGTCCTCTGAATTAAGGAGTAATAGCTTAATTTGGAGTTACAGCTCTAACTCTTTGGGTTTGCCACACACATTTTTGTTAATCTTTCTGATTTAACCCGGAAACAAATTAGAGTTACAACAAAAATTGCTTAAAATATTCTAAACTCAAACCATTTTAAAGCTTTTCTATATTATAAATTTTTTGGCAATGACGAACTGCAATAATTAAATAAAAATTATTTTATAAAAATTATTATTTTATATTTTATGAGTTAAAAAGACAAAAAAAAATTCATTTTTGCTGACGTAATAATAACACGATGCGACAGTGAAAATACACCCGAGTAACTACATAGTCTAAGTTGTTCACTAGGTTGAGTAAAATTCAGAAATATATTTTTTATGTTCCCCTAAATTTCCACAAAATTTATTTATTACCAAAATATGTTTGAACCTATTTTAAAAATCCAAAGTTTCTTAGAAAGGGGAGAGATTAGCCTTTAAAACGGTATACATTAACATTTTATTCAAACTTAATTGATATAAGTTTTGATGGGGTAAACTAGAAAAACATGATTGTTTTCCTATTTTTTCAAGTTTGGCCAATCTTAATTGCAAAATTTAATTAAAAACTATGAAACAAGTGGTAGTGGTTGGTTCCAATAAACAATCAAAATCCATCAAAAATTTTAAAAATGTTTTAACTTAAAGTTCACTTGATAAGACAACATATATAAAAAATGAGTCAACTGTTATACTCTTTAAATAATAACTGCGGTATTTTGTGTCTGATTTTATCAAACGAAGAGTCAATCCCAAGACAATACTCTTTCCTTGAAACTGTTTTTATTTGATACAGCAGCATTTGACGTTTCCCTTTTATCAACCTTTTCTATTTTTCTATGCAAAACATAATAATGTTTAAATTGGCAATTATCAATACCACATTGTTCCTATTTCATTTGCCAAAATGTTTACGTAAACATTTTTCTGCTTATTACGTGAGAGAATCAATATTAACGCTGCTAACAGAAATACCAATATCAAAAATCCCTGGCGAAAATTCTGCCAAGTTAATGTTTTTATTTTGTTTAGATAAATTCATTATGCATGTTCCCCAATTAATCTGGAAATATGAAGGCAATTTGGAAATTAATTCTTGTAACAATAACGAATTATTGAGCTCATCGAGGAGACCACAGGCTTCTATCGTAGCCTGCAGACCTTTAACGGCAAATGAGGTAATTGTTTCCAGCTTGTTAACATTAACTGTCTTGTACAAGTTTTTAATATCAAGAGTTTACTTTCGTAATGAAATATGTTTTACTGTTCGATGACGTACTGTATGAACTTTTTATTAGGACCAGCCACATTTATACAAAGTCGACGAGAGTTATTCTCATTTCGTCCATATTAGGCATAAAGATTCTGAGGTGCCAAAAAGTTTTAAGTCGTTAATGATCTGCTCATCTATCAGACTCGTTGACGACCCGTCGTCAATAAGCGCAAATGTATCTATAAATTTATTTTCATTGCCATAAATTGTTACCAGAATAATTTTAAACAAATTGTTACATCCTGAGGCACTGTGGGTGTTACAGCTCTGTATTTCATTGTTTTGCATTAAAACTTTGTTTTTATTTGATTCAGCAGCATTTGACGTTTCCCTTTTACCAACCTTTTCTAGTTTTGTATGCAAAAAATAATAATGTTTAAATTGGCGATTATCAACACCACAAACATTGTTGCTATTGCATTTGTCAAAATGTATATGTAAACATTTTTTTGCCTATTACGTGGGAGAGTCTCTGCGGCAGAGTTAAAAGTGCTGTCAATATTAACGGTGCTAACAGAAACACCAATATCCAAAATCCCTGCCGAAAATGCTGCCAAGTTACCGTTTTTATTTTGTTTTGATAATTATTATTATTATTATTAAGGATTATATAATACAGTAAATGAAATTATATAATTTAAAGCACGAGTGTGAATAACTAGGCCTTCAACTCTAGAGCTTATAATTTATTTAAAACTAAATATATACATTATTAAACTAAATATATACATATATACATATACTATTTTTATAGATTTTGAAGAAGTTTACATTTCTTTAAAAAGGATTAAATTTTATTTTATGGATATTTTCAATTGATGATATACTAAGCAGCGAACTAGGAGTGGATGTCCAAAAATTCTGAATCTTTCCTGAGTAAAAAGATGGCAGTTATCCAGTATGTGTTCTACAGATTGAGGGATACAGCATGAATTGCATTTTGGTTTGTCTTCCTTCGATAGTAAATACTGGTGTGTCATTATGGTATGATCGAGTCTTAGTCTAGAGAACAGCTTTGCTTCACTGTGGGAGATAGTTGACGGGTAAACGATTTTTTCACTCTTAGGGTTGATCTCTTTATAGCGGTGACTGTTTGTTTCCCAATCATTACGTTTAGTTTCATACATATGTTTTACTAATTACGATTTTAAGTCTGTTCTCTTTAGTATGAAACAGTAGTAATGGCTTTCGTAGGGCATTGCCTACAACTTTATCAGCTGTTTTATTACCTTTTGTTCCCGCGTGACCAGGCACCCACATTAAACGAATTTTATTTGGTGATTTTATCAAATAATTGCGGATATTAGATATTATATATTCTGAGTTCTTTGTACATGAAATAGCAGATATTGTAGATTAACTGTCAGAGCAAATTATAAATTTTCCTTTGAGCTTAAAGGAATGTTCTACAGCTAATTTAATAACGAAAGCTTCCGCAGTAGAAATGCTGCAATGCTTTCCTAGCAAACCATTGTAAATTGTCGATTGATTTTCATTTCTAATGGCGAAAGAAGTATAAAAATCTGTTTTCGATCCATCCGTAAACACAAAGGTCCAGTCAGCAAAAGAAAGTCGAATTGCTGTAAAAGCGTTTCTATATACTTCAGGTGGTGTTGTTTGATTAGGAAATTGAAGAAGATCCAAGATAAAAAAAGAAGACGTAAGGACAAACCAAGGCTCGATTTTAGTGTTAGGTTGTTTGGCTGATAAAGATGGAAACAAGTTTATTGCATAGTCATATGTTCTGTGAATCGAAGATTTAATTTTACTGGTTATATTCTGTTTACAAACATTCTTTAGCATTTTTATTAAATTAGCATTATTAGAGTTGAAAATTTTTTGGATAAGATACAAATCACTGGCGTAAATAAAATCAGCGATTGTGAGAAAACCAGCCTCCGTTAACATATATCTTGTATTGGTTGTTTGGAAAGCTCGAAGGGCATACCAAATATCGGAGTGGTAAGAAGAATTTATGTATTTCAAGTAGGATTTAGGGCAGTGTTCACAAATTTGTAGACCATAACCTATTCTTGACAAAATTAACGCTTTGGTAACATTTAAGAGTGTATTAGAATGTATGCCACATTTTTTTCATGATTAGATTTTCTATAATTTTCCCTTTCACGTTAGTTACAATGGAGCCCCACAGAATACTCCAAACACTAAAGTCGCCTAATATTATGTATGACTGGTGTTTGCTGAACGATATATCTTTTAAATCTGTTGTTGAAAACGTCTAATTTAAAGGAATGTAACAATTAATGATGGAAAAGGGAAAGTTGGTACCTACAGTAAGTTCCAAAGAAGCTATTTTTCTATTGCGAAAAATAATTTTGTGAGGCAATTTTTTTTCACTAAGAAACCAACTCCTTGTTTTGCGTAAGTGTTGTTAGGTAGATTATAAAAGTATCCCTCGTACTGTTTATACGTGGTTATGTTTATTTTATGATGTGGTAAATGTGTCTCTTGAATTGCAGTTACATCAGGTTTGTTATCATCGATGAGAAGGGATAATTCGTTATAGTTGTTGTTATATCCATTCATATTCCACTGTATAACATTTATCATTTGTTTATAAAATAATTAAGAGTTAGAAGTGTAGAAGAGAGTTTAATCCTCTTCACTTGTTGTCCCTTCATATATAACATTAATTTTTTTTTCGTATTATATGCAGTTTCATTTTTATTATTTGTTGTTGTACCAATATCATTCAAAAAGTTGAAAGAGTTTTTTAAATTTGTAGAAATGGATTGTGTTGTTGTTGTGAGTGATTTTTCTTTACCAATAGAAACAGAGGGTATAGAAGATGTAACGGAATTATAAGTCGATGGTTTATTTAGCATATTTGGTGAATTATTTTCTGTTGTAATTTTTGATTCTATTTCCATGTTGTTTTCATTTATTTGTTGTTTTTCTTGGTATTTTGTGACACCACGGCCGAGTATGTTATATTAGGAGAAATAATTGGCATATTATTTTCCAGAATAGACCAAGCTTCTTTAATTGTGCATTTGTTTTTAATTGTAATTCTTAAGGGTTCCTTCTGTAGTATGAATTTAGTGCATCTATTTGATGAAGCGGGGCGCTCGTCAAGACAGTTTGCACATTGGACTTGTGTGCATTGGTTAGAAGTATGGGGGGAAATTACATTGTGGCAAACTGGAGGATTTTTGCAATGATTTTTTGATTTTTTGATTTGGCCCAGTTTTTGGCAGATCTTGCAATGCATAGGGCTTGGGAAGTATTCACGAACATTAACTAAATTCCAGTAAATTTTTATTTTTGTTAGTAATTTATAGAGGTCGAAGTTAATTAACAAAACTCCTGTCTTTTTTAGAATATTTTCTTCCAATTTTTGAAACTTGTAAACGCCCTGGTCAGCAAGTTCTTTTATTATTTCTTCTTCAGGGATATCGTTTAAATAGGGGGCGAAAACTATCCCTTTTGTGTAGTTTAATCCTTTGTGAAGTTTACATTTGATATGGCAGAGTCCAAATAATTCTTTTGAATTAACAAATTTATCAGCAACTTGTTGATGGTTAACAAGAATGAGAAGATTACCATCCCGTAATTGGGAAATGGATGTGATTTCTTTACTGATAATTTGAATTGCACGATGAACTGCGAAGCATGAGTATGCTGAAAGTGGTTTATTTGGACCAGTTGACTCCATCACGATATATTTAGGATTTGGTTGAGGATGCTTTGGAAGTTCAGGAAAAGATATAGAGCCTTAATTTTTTTGGTGTTTTTCTCTTGGGACTACTAGAATTTGCTAACATAGCTAATCTGTTGTCTCCAAGATTGGGGAGCCCTGCGGGCATTTTTGTTGTAGAGTAATTTAATCTCTTATTACTATGAAAATAAGAATAAACGAAAGAGAGGAAAAAACAAAATACGATAGATAGAGAGCGAGAAAAAATAGCTTGTTTATTATTATATCGACAATTAGCGCGAAAAAACAATACGTCAGCTTTTGTTAAGAGCTAGGCGATAAATTCATTTTGCATGTTCCCTAATTAATCCGGAAATATAAGCTCATCGAGTAGACCACAGGCGTTTATTGTGGCCTGGAGAACTTTAACCTGTACGGCTGGTTTCAGTGTTCTCAATGAAGTTAGCGAATACTTCGTCATGCCAAAACGAATCATCACCGACCATGACACGGCATTCACGTCGCACGAGTTCGAAACATATTGTCAAGCTAATGATGTAAAACACGTACCGGACACCCGAACGCCACATCAGCAAAAGGGGACAAACGTTGGAACGATCAATTACGCAAAATACAAAGGTCAACCAATAGGATGGTAAACAAAACGACAGGCAAAACTCCGCAGCAACTTCTATTTAATTTCACGCCAAGAGATATCCTTCAGGACAAACTCGTACTTTCCCTGCATAACATCGAAACCGTACACGATGATATATGTACTGAAACAGCAAACAGAATCTACGCACAACGTGAAGTAGCTAAATAAAGTTATGATCAAAAGCACGCTCAACCTAGGCAATACAACGTGGGCAATGTGATATTGGCTGAAAACGAATCAACGGCGAAAGTTACTTCAAGAAAATTAGAGCCCGCTTACAAGGGCCCGTTTATTATAACGAAAGTCCTCAATAGGTACCGATACGTCATCGAAGATCTATCTGGTTCTAGCCGTAACCGGCGCCATTATAAGTCAATACACTCTTCTGACAAAATCAAACTGTGGTGTACCCTACCGGCTATAGAAAACAAGTCTTTAAGTGAGGGAGAAGGTGGCGAAGGAAGCAACAACTACCAATCGAGGTAGTCGCCTAGAACGCATAGAGTAGGTTTACTTTTTACTTTTCTATGCGTCTCATGTACTGCTGGAAAATTGCAAATTGCATTCTATTGTGAATGGTATCGTTAAATATGTTTGTATAGAGCATTACTATTGTTACGTTTTTATCTTCTAAAAACGTTTGAAATATGACCTCGTAGATTGCAATTAAAAATAAATATAAATTTGTTTTAATTAAATTCTTTATTTATCGCACAATTTTAGGTGCCACTGTTCACAACTTGTACTAACAACAACAAATGATTTATTTGTTATTCCTTTGTTTATGCCCTTTGTGGTAAACAATAACAATTATTACAGAATTGTTCTATAGATCTTTGTAACGGAGATCGTCAAACCACGATTGCTTACTTCACACCCAACGCGTCTTCACACAAGACTGACCGAACTTCTACTCCGACTTTGCATGCTTTGCCTTGCCTTTTATATAGTGACGTAAACAGTCTGATGAATGTTCTCGCAGGCGAAGGTTCGGGTCTTCGCCTTCTCGAGAATTCTATGAATGTAAACATGTTTACATGAATGTAACATGTTGTATACATTCAAGCTTGATTACTTATTTGTTGTTAGTGCAGGTTGTTTACGTTTGTCCCTGCAGGGTTGTTGTTGCTTGTTGGTTTAGTTGTTTATCCCTTTTTCGTTATACTGATGTTGTTTTATTTTTTTTTATTTGTTAATCAAACAAACAAAATCGTTTTTTTGTTTTTGTAGCTTTTGTTTAACTTTTTTATGTTAAACAAAATTACACCAAGTCATTTTCGAAACACTATTTTAGCATTTTTTTTTTTTGCGTAGCAGATGTGTTAGAAGCAACAGATAAACAGAGTGAAAACTGGCGGGTAAAGTAGAAAAAATGTAAATAAACATTTATTTTGTGTTAAAAAAGGAGAAATTTGGAATATTTTTTTAATTTCTTCAGTAAAAATTTTAAAAATTCCTAAATATTTAAATATTAATCAAAATGTGTGTGGTTTTCGGTCACAATGAATGTAGTTTCTTGTGCAAAAGATAATTAAGAAGCTAAATATTACAAGATTAAAATAAGACATACTGCTCATAAAAAATTTTTCTTGCTGAAAGTTGCCAATGTTTTTTTAATATCTTGAACAAAAAATTATTATTATTATTAGTTCTTATTATTATTTACAGTTTCCCATAAAAATTACATTTTTTTATTAACACGCGCCAATATAAAAAACCCATGCCAATAAGCTAAAAAAAACATAAATAAACAAAACAGAGTAACAATCAGAGAGGGGCAGAAATACTTTTTGATAAAATTTGTCTGTCAAATTCTGTTTCGTCTCTGTATTACTTTGTGGTTTTTAGTTGTTTCTGAGTGTGGACCGGTTAGAGTCGTGTGTGGCTGTTTTTTTACATTGTTTTGTTGATATTATTATATTATAAGAATAAAAGAAATGAATTAAATGAAATAATTGAAAATACGTGTTTTGTACTTGTAAAATGCATATTTCAGTCTTATCAGTGTTCACATTTAGATCCATTGAACGTACTTAATTTTTGCTATGTACAGAGCTTGTTCTGTTTAGATGGTTCGAATGCTTACCTCGTTTAAAGCATTAAGATGTCGTTCCATCAGCAGACTGGTTCAAGTGCTTCGTCCACTAACGTACTCCGTAGACTGTCTAGTGCTGAGCCACATGAGAGGTGAAAGAATGTTTTCCTTCGATATTCTCCTCTTTACATCTTAGTATCATATTTTATTCTCTACAATTTATCCATTTATTACTTACCATACATCTGACTATGGTTTCGATCCGAACATTATTGAATGTTAATTTATATTGCGGGAGAATACATTTTATCATCTAAATACTCCTCTGAATGTTGTGTGTTGGGCAGTCTCTACTTATATTACTTTGATGTAGGCATGTTGCTTAATCACTAGTTTCGCTAATAAAAAAAATTAAACACAGAGAAAAAAGTATGATAAAATTAATTTAGAAGTCATTTGAATTTTGATCTTTAGAGAACGCATGTGTTTGCGTTTGTCCGCTTTTTGATAGACGGTGCCTCCAAAGTAGTTACAATTCAAGTATCCTTAACAACCGATGCCAAATTCATATTCTAGATGATACGTGTAGGTACGTAATAGTAATTATAGGAAGACGACTTACAAACGTCCAATGGAACGAGATTGCAGTCAAGTTGTTTAAGGCTTTTTCCAAAATAGAGCAACTCAAATAAATATAGCATCATATTGCGGAAAATTCATCTCATGCTGCCCTCATTAGCAAAGGAAATGAAAACCTAAAAAAAATTATAAATACCAATCAAAGAGCTCCGATGGCTTTTAAGTTGATGTTGAAATGTTAATTAACTTTGTTAGACTATTTGGTAAGATACCAAACTTAGAATACGTCATCACTTAAAATTCATATTTGTTAGAAAACCCTGTGAAGATTAAATTGAACCAAAAATATTCACATTGAAAGTTTATGGCAAAAGTAAGTTATTTCTGCAAGAGTATCAATTCCAGAAGATGTCTATGTAAAGTTTCTGGAAGCTGTTGATTTTAATACTAGAGCTGCAGTTATATACAATCGTTTGGCAGCTCTTAAATTTTTATTCTTTAATTTATTTTTGTGGAAGTTGCTTCTATTTTTTATTTAATTTTTTTTTATTTATTTTATTAAGCTTAATAGGCAAAACTAACAATTATTGACCTAACTAATTTGTAAATTTGTCGTTGTAGATGTTTTTACTAAGACATTCGATTGGCTGTAGTAGCCAACAAGTTCATTCATTTATGCCATTCGAAGTTTAAACAAATGTTTTACTAACTTTTTCGTTTAAATTGTAAAAAATACAAATTAGTCAAAAATTGAGATACACTGGAAGTAGCTTGAAAAGGGCATAATCGATAATCTAAAGCAAATTTACTTACTTATTTGAGTGGTCATTACAACCCCTTAGTCAGGATTACGACCTAGCTTCTCAAACCACCCGTGTTTTGTGTATTAATTTCCAAGAGTTGTGGGATCTACAGTTTAAAGTCGACTTTCACACTTGATTTTAATGTTACCACGTCAATAGAATGGAAATGAAGCCTAAGCCTTGATTATCTAATATAGTACATTTGAATTGGTCAAAACCCACATGTAAATGACCAGTGAATGGAAACAATTATTTTTTCTGACAATAACAATGTGGTCTGAACCATTCAGTTGTTACAGATGTTAGCGTTGTACGATTCAAGCAAAATTATGATGAAGGAAGCGTTATAGAGTGGGAAGTTTTATCTTGTATTTTCAAATTCAGTTATTCCATACCTTGTACTAACATATTCCTTATAAACAAAATCATTCATAAAATATTTATACCTGTGCTAGGATTGAATTTATAAATAAATAAAAAATAAGGAAATAATTACCTAAAACCACCATCAAATGAATGCGTTTAACTTTTTCAATTTCAATTCATTTTGAATGAATTATTGAATAACTGCGTAAAAGATATCTAAGCGTTGTTTAAATTATTTAGGCTAATAAATATTGTTACGAAAGTGAAAACGGTGTAACAATGATTAACATTAAGATGTTAAACAAAAGCTACAAAAACAAAACAACGAACTTGATTACTTAATAAACAAGTAAACAACAAACAACAACAACTCTGAAGGAACGAACATAAACAAGATACAAAAACAACAACAAAAATGGAAGCATGTCTGAATGTAAACATAGAATTCTCGTGAATTCGAAGACCAGAACTTTCGCCTACGAGAACATTCATCGGACTGTTTATGTCGAAAAAGTCAATAGTGTTTTTTTTTTTTATTTCTGAATTATAATGTTTTGTCAATTTCTTAAAGTGAATTTGGTGTGAATAAAAAGAACTAAAAACGCTAAATTATTTTATATCCAGTTTCGACCTAAGATCCTCAACTACATTTATTAGAGGGGTAGAACAACTCCTTACTTTCATGAACCCTGACTGACTAACAATTAAAAAATTATGGTTTTCTAGATAATGATTGATTTGGCTAGCTGTAAGGTTTTCAATTGCCATGGACAAAAAAGAAAGAATCGCAATTGACCTGATCTCGTTGTTAGTTTTTGCAATGGGAAGGGTTTTAGATAAAGCTGATTTAGTCAGAACAGCGTTTTGAGCGATTGGATATGATGTGGCAATAGTCTAGATATCAAAGCTTTTAAAAACAAAGGATCTTAATCATCAGAATCAAATGCGTTTGATTTTACCGCTGCAAGACATACCAAAACTTCAAACTGATCCACGCAACGAAAACTAAAGGAGTATTATGGTGGAACACAACAAAGGTCATCATACAGATTAATAACAAACGTTGGACTCTTAACATTTACAAACTGGTCATTAAGCTCATTCACATCTGTTTCAGAACATTTTTGGCATTCTATTTAGTTTTGTTGTTCATTGCGTTAAAAAAATATTGTACCATAAACCAATACTTCTGGGGTTTTAATACGTTTGGCAACCTTCTTCCAACGCACTATTTTCTTTTCAATTAGTCCTTTTATTACAGAACTAAACCACGGTTTCTGTTTGAAATTGATTTAGTTTTAACGGGAACACAACTGTCAAAAAGTAAACGTACATTTTCAGGAATAAAATATAATTGGTCATTTGCATTATCAAGTTTATAAATCAGATATGAATCCCAACAGATGTTACTAAATTATTATTTAGAGCTATAACTTCAATATTTCGAAAATCACGATAAGTGATATATTTGTTCACAGCACAAGTTACAGACATATTATAACTTAGGAAGAGATTATCATTTGATCATATAACAGCACCTTTTCCCCTTGATTAACAAATACAAGATCAATTAAGCTGCTATATGTTGATTTTTTTTGTCGCAATTAGCGGATTATTGAGCAAAAGATTATGATAACAATGTCGTCATATTGACAATTACAAATCGGTCTATATACACAACCTAGAAGGAGTTTTTTTTATCGCCAGTTGAACTATCTGGAAATAAATATTCTATTCTACTTCCATTGTTCACTTTAATTAATGTTAAATGTACATGTAAGCGCATTCCTAGTTAAATAAAAATTCAATTCAAAAACTTTGGTTTTCTTAGAAATGTCAACTGTACACCAAAAAAAGAAATTAATAAAAACAATACACCACTCAGCGCAAAAATAATTAAAATATAAATGACTGCAAACTTAGAAAAATAAACTGCTTTGAAAGAAACAAAAGCATGATAAAATAGCATAACACAACAAATTAAATATAAACAACAAATTAGAGTTTATTAAAAATCAAAATTATTCGGACAATTCACACAAGCCCTTGTATCCGCTGTATTGAGTATATTGTTGGATGAATATACAACAGTGTATGCTTGTTGTTGATAGTTTTTTTCTAAAAAATTTTCATATAAAAATTAAATAATAATCATAAATCTAAAAACAAATTCAGACCAATCGTCATTTCTCCATTCCTGTCAAAAATAAATGGACAAATAAATTATCTCAAAAGTAATAATTTCTTATCTTATAGGCAATCGGAATTTATTTAAACTAAGAGCCGCACTACTGCTTTGGTCAATGTAGTTGATTGCCTTAAGTTGGACATAAATGAAAATTTGATACGGTTGATCATAAGATATTATTGAGGTAGCTACAGACCCTTTTTCGAACTGTGATAATGATGATAAGCTCAAACACAATTTACTTACTTACTTAATTGGCCATTAACAAATCGGTAACGGATTTCAGTCTGCCTTAACCTATTGTGATGTTTTCTAAACATCTCTAAAAATAAACTTTCGATGTTAACATCGGTGTTTTGATGGCCGATATATCGGCGTTCGAATTGGGAAACTTATAAATGGTTCATCATAAAACTCATGTTTTTGTGCTTTAGGACTTGTGTTTATTTGAGTTGTTTACTTTACATTAGTCGTTATTGACGGTGTTACAATCAAAGACACCATAGACACCGTTTAAATGAATGATTTTCTGTATAAATATATACATAATATAATATTTCATAAAAAAAATATCGTTTTTATTGTGAATAACATTTTTATAGTATTTATCGTTGTATGAATTCATAAAATGCTTTAACATAAAAAATCAATCCGCATTTTTGATCATAAAGTCGCCTCTTTTATATGTATTTTGATACTGTGTATCGTAATCAATCAAGAAGTAGATTTTTAATTTTTTGTTAGAACTTTTTTGAAATAATATGACGATATGTAAGTGCTGTTGCGCTAAAATGTTGTTTCTAGGTGTTTAAATGTGTTAAAATGCTCTAAGTTTTATATTTAGTTATTTTACGATAGGAAAATAAAACATCGGTGTATCGGTCTAATTACCGATGTTTTGGTAACATCGATGTTTGATTTTAAACTCATGTCCACGTTTTCGATCGGATGCGAAAACTATAGCCAACTTTCACTAGGCCAAAGATCTTACGTAGGACTTTTCTCTCGAATACTCTCAAAGGTGCTGTATCAGTGCTTAATAGTATCCATGTTACACACACAATTTAGCTCACAACAACCTAGCAAGATACATATTTATTAAAGGACGTCGCGACTATATTCCACACATTTTATAGCAGATATTTGGAATTTAATTTGATAATCTCTTAAATATTAAATGCCTTATTCTCTTCCATAAAATTAATATTTAAAAACAGCCAACATATCTATTTAGCAGGATTACATTCGCTAAATCCAACAGTGGTAAAAAAATTATCCAACAAAGATGTTCAGAACATAGGCAATACAATTAAGTTTAAAAAGTAGTTATACAATCTGTTTAGTAGTTTTAAAATTAACATATTTTTATTGTTTTGTACATTTTTTCTTTTTAATTATTTTGTTTTTATTTGTGAATATAAATAATATAATATAATATATATAAATGTGAAAAAGTTTCGTTATTTCTCATCGTTGCTCACAGCGATCCATTTTTATTGTGACTTGAATTTCTTACCGTCTTTTTACAAAATACCAAAAACGTTTTTAATTTAAAATTGCACAATATTTTCATTTATTTATGGTTTAAACAAAATGATCTAACCGATTGAAACCTAATCTTTAGAATTTAATATCACTTTCTGATCTTTTTTACGTTTATATATCTATTATGTATAACACCCCACCATGTGTTGGGTTGTCAGTTGCCAATTTAGTATTACAGATGAACACTGGAAACTGGCAGCTGGCAACTCAGTGGCCAAATTTGGCAGCTATGAAGTTATTGCGTAGATTTAAAACTTCCTCGGGTAAACGGTCTTCGATGAGGCGTACGGAGGTTAGGCTTGCTTACCGTTCTCCCTTGTCATAATTCGTTACTGGTTGGTTTGAACCACCCCGAGCTCCGGATGAAACCAGACTGTTCCCTTAGTTTACCGCCATTCCCGGATCTACAAACGTTCTGTCACCCAAAAACCGATGGCGTCTGTTCTGTATAAACAGTATAAGCAGTGTCCCGTAGAAATTCCTGTTAGAATACTAACCGTTATCTTGTCGAACGCATGTAGTCCGCTGTCCGCTGATTTGGTTCTACTTCATTCAGTATTGCAGCCTGACCCATCATACATGGGCTAAACATATCTGAGAAATTAAGCCTCATTGCAATTCTAGCAGCCACGTTTTGGACAAAATGTCTAATGGTTGTATAGTTAAGATGACCTCGGCATGGACTTCAGAGCACCCGTGATACCTAAGCATGCCAACCTCTGTACCCTGTTTAGCGCAGAAAGATAAGTCCTCTTTCGTTTAACCGTAGGAGAGCATAAGCCGTATAACCGCTATGTACATCCAGTGGATGATACGAAAATGTAGATTGGTCTTCTTCCAAATGTTCTTTTACATCGTGTTCCTTCTCCAAAACAGTTTGTAGACTAAAATGCTACCCAAGAACTTTGTCTCCTTTGTAAGCCTCAGAGCCGTTCTGTGAAGCTATAGACCTGTTCGAGACAAGTTCCGTTTTACCTATGTGCACATCCAAATCGTTTCTCTCCGCCAAATGTGTAACTTTCCTAGTTCCGACTCCATAAGATCGCTGATCTTTGAAAGATGCTTTCCCGTGACCAGTATCACCACATCATCAGCATAAGCTACCATTTTGAAGCCTCCGGTCCTCATTTCCTTCAGGATTTTATTAATAACTAGGTCTCACAGTGGTGATATTACCTCCGCCCCTGCGGTGTGCACCTAGTTACTCGTTTCCTGATGGAGGATAATCCCAATAAAAATTGGATGCTCCTAAATGTTAACATATTTTTAAGTCATCTGTTTATCATGTCACCTGATTTTCCAAGATTGTCAGTAAAAACGAAGAGAGGCTTATCGGTCTGCAGTTCTTTGGTGTTATGTGGCTCGCCTTTCTCGAATTGGGTATGAAAACTACCCTCACCTCTTTCCACTCTCCAGATATGTAAGCCAAAAGTATACATCCCCTAAAATCGACTCGATGAGAGAGCATTATCGGGTAAATATCATCCGTTCCCGGAGATTTGTAGGGTTTGAATGACTTGATTACACATGCGCTCTTCTCCGTCGTTATTATGTTATCATTTCTTTTCTACTGTTAATATTGTTTGGCTCCACATCTACACAACCGATGAAGTGATCGACTGCTCTCTGTGTGGTCAACATTAGGTCCAATTAACAGGCCTGATACCTCATGATCCTTTGCAAATATTTTTCGAATCCTCGCAGCTTTGATAGTACAGGCGGTATCCGGACAGAAGCCCTAACTATTTTTCCTCTTGTCTGTTTGGCCCTCCGATGTGTGCGACATCTGTTCCTGTCCCGCAAAGGTTTCTTTCCTAAAGTGCCGTAGCTCCGAAGACCAGCACGCAGTGCCGTGCGTGCTCGCCGTGGCCGACTAATTTCGCATGATCTCAGAAAGGCCCTCCTGAGATGCTGGACGGACTCCGCAAAGGTAGGTGGTCGATCAGCATTTCAAAACTGTTCCAGTTCGCCCTCCTGGGGTTCCTACAGGGTAATGGTTCCGAACGTGAGAAATCACTACTAAAGAGTATTCGAAAGTAATCCGAAAAGGAACCGTATTAAGATGAAAATACGAAACGTTTACCTAGCCGGGGCTTAAAAATTTTTCCGAAGCTACTTATATTCCGTAAAAAGTGGTACCTCAAATACATAAAAATACAAATGCATAATATATATATAATTCTTATATCTATGAACAAACTTATAAATAAATTGTTTATTAATCATTAAAATAAAAAAAATGAAAACGAAAGATGGTCCAATGTTCTTGGAAAATATTTTCTTTTCACTTCTTGGTTTAAGAAAGTCGTTATTTTTGATTAACAAAAAGGATTCAGATTTCACTTAAAAACTTAACTTAAAAAATTAACTTAACTTATCACTTAAAAAAACGTAAAACAACTTGGTTTATATTTCATGTCAATAGAGATCATTTAAAATAATAATAAAAGATCTAACAAATTTAACAAATAAAGTTGAATGTTTACATGGACAAGTAATTAATAAAAGGTATTTTAAAAACATAAAATTTTAGTGAATTTCATTGATTTAAAAAACAAATATAAACATAAAAAATAAACGTTAATATAATAATAGTTATTCAAATCAAAATCGATATTAGCATATTATTATATTTATTTTAAAACAAAAAACATAAAAATAAAATAGCTAAAATCTTAACACACAAGTTTTATAAACAAAATGAATATACATAACAAATAAGAAGACACTTTGTTGTCATTGCGTTTGAGCAGTGTTATCTACATTGCTCCGGCACCGCCATATTTTTTGAAAAGTTATAATAATGAAAAGAAAGCTGTCTTTAAAGTTCACTTTTGCTATAGTTACCTTTAACTAAACCTAATTTTAACGGTTAGTTATAATAATGACCCTTAATGTCTTGGAAAACAATAAAATAAATAAAAATATAATATTATAACATAACATAACAAACAAAATTAACAAAGTTTTTTACAACATAATTATTGACAATTAGAAATTAAGGTGGAGCCTGAAGAAACAAGAGTATATTTAAATACATTTTGAAAAAGATATTGTCTTTATTTGTCATATTTTGTCAAGGTTGGATTGCAGTTTTGTCACTTTTACGTAATAGTCTTCAGGATTGACTTCATTCATTCATAAAATAAATAACAATTTGAAATTGAAAAACGATATTGAAATTTAATCTCAAAAAGATATATTTTGAAGCAATAAATAGATTTTCCGCCCATCTGACGTGTTGAATAGCCAGGTACTCTAAAATTAATTTTTCCCTGTGAATAGGTGGATGAATTCTTTACAATGATATCTGGGCTGGTGATTTTTTAATTGTCTAGAAACGAATTTTGAAACTTGGTGTGAATTGCTCTAAAGTTTTTTTTTTACTTGCTTTGTATTCTTTTTGTATATTTTAGATCACTCACTCTGAAATTTACGAAAAAGATCTGGTTAAGGTGCAGAGTAGGTATCCATTTTTCTTTAAAGCAACTTCCAATATGATGACGAAAAGCAAAATAAACAAAAATTTTTTACTAAAAATTGCTTTAGCACAATACGCTTGTGACAACCAGTATTTACTGCCTATCTGAATTCTTTCGGCTGTTACCCAATTCTCAACTGTAATACAGTCTTTGCCTGAGTAATCCCTATACCATTTTCGAAGACTGGAGCCCCTCTTAATTGTTCATCATTGCCACAAGTAATTAAAATTACTAACCTTTCTACATTTCTCATACTAAATATATCCAGATTAACATTTCATCCCAGTACAAAACAATACCCTCCAATTAGGAATTTCTGAATCTACTCCAGGTAAGATCAGTTCTTTGTTGGCGAATTTGTTGTCTGTGGAGTGTTACTAACAACTAAATTCTGTGGTACGTGGCTCAAAGCTTCCTTCCGCATCGCATCTCTATTAGAAATAGTACGTACGTATATTTATTAATACAGACGTTTTTACAATTATAACCTCTTCTGAGCACCGACAGTACCCCCGTTTTTATTCCTGGTTTTGCCTCCTCTCTATATAAAATATTATATTGAATGTTTGTATTTTCTTGAGGTGGTTCATCGGCACTATTCACACCACTTATGTTGTGTGTGTTAATTTTATACACGAGTGGCGGGACCTACAGTTTAAAGTCGACTCCGAACGACAGATTTTTGAGAAACTTTTCATGGCAATTTTATTTACTCTCAGAGTTTTTGCCAGAAATCTGCTGAGAGGAAGTCGCCGAAGAAATATTTTTTCATATTTCGTTTTTGATGACTGACCGGGGATTTGAACTCTGGCCTTTCGTCTAATAAGCCAACACACTACCTACTAGACCATGGCGGCTCCACAAAACTACGAAAAATATTAAAAGCATTGATTGACTTATTGATCTAGACCATTTAAAGAGCTATTTTGTAAAAATAATTGCGTTTAGTTTACAAATTTTAAAAACTGAAAAAGCTACAATGTTTTTTGTGTCTCCTGTAAAATCTAAAAAAAGGGACTTACGACATTTGCGGATTAGACTAGCGATAGATCACTTGACTTAATTAATTCATTCAGTCACTTTTGTGAAATTTACAATAAAAAATTAAAAAATTTTCAAAAAATTTAACAAGTTTAGTTTTTCAACTTGACTCCAAACATGTAGAAAACTTTCTGTGCAACACCGCATAACTTCAATAACTTAAGATACTATTCTGACATGGTGAAATTACTTCCTTAAAAACCGAAATAAAATTTTGCAGAAAACTGATTTCGAAACTCCAAACAAATTACTAAGGCTCCAGAGGATAATATACAATAATATATAATAATATAATATACATATCGCCGTCGAAAATCTAAAATTACGTAACATCACTTTTTCTAATTTTACAGAAGCAGAAAACGTTATAAAATATATGGTACGTCGTTTTGAGTTATTGATATAAAAACCTTATTTTTAGTCGCAAAAATCTAAAAATTGGTCGAAATATGTTGATAACCTTACGAATCATAATCAGTCAAAAACTCCATTTTGTTTTTTTGGTGATACGTACTCTTGGATTTTCGACGACTATATATAAAATATATATGTTTGTATATACGATTTTTTATATGTGATTTTATTATGGCTTGCGTAAAAACTCGTTAGTGACATTACTGTACAATATGATTTCTGCTCTGCTTTCGAAGAATTTAAGCAGCAGTATTTTCTGTCGAGGTGCTGTCTGTCGTGTGTGTTTATAGCATTACAAGGGGACTAATTTTACTGTGTCCACTGGGTATATTTTCGTTTCCCTTTCCCATTATTTGCATTTTCATTTTTGAATGTTAGCCAAACTATTTAAACGCTCAAAGAGAATTTTGATGCTGATTCCACTGTCCTTTCAAATCAAATTGCTATTAATATCATAGAATTTACTAGGTTAAAGACATTTGTCTTATCTAAGTTGTGCGGACAATTTTTTAAAATAATATTTTAGTTTGCTTTCTGAGTTTTTTGTATAACAAATAAACAAAATTTTTCTATCTAATTACTTATTAAACGCAAAAATAGAGCTCTTAAAGCGATTTTAATTTATTCAAATCTGGTAGGTAAATTTTGAAATTGTCTTCGCCTGCTTGATGTACAGGCACTTATTTGAAATAGTGTAGTTAATTCGATATTGAACGGCCTTATGTTATAATAAATGAATAAACAAACTTATCAAGTAGTCATTCGCTCTATATAAATAGATTTTTCAGGGCATGTGGAAAAGTTTTGAACGATAACAGAAACTACAAACTATTGCAAATAAAAAATAAAAGTAAACAATTTTCTCGGTTAAAAATCTTCGAATCAACAGAAAATAAAGGGATAAAATAATGGCAATACTAAAAAAAAATTATGACACGACAATATAACAACATGTTTAATTATGAGATGTCTAAAACGTTGTTACATACTAAAGAAATTTTATAAATACATTGGGAAAAGGTCGCAAAAAGGAGGGATAACTAATAAAACGGCTTGAGCCTCAAAATGCACCATGAGATTTAATTAATTGGCAACCTAGAGCAGAGTATTTAAAACATAATGTAATGGCCGCTAAACCCCAAAAACTATAGAACGGAGAAACCATTTGCACCAGTTTTTTCGTTCCCACAGCAATCAGATCTACGCTCCGGAACGACCCGAATTCAATTCGGCCGAGGATTGCCACCACAGCGAAAACTGTACCAATTGAACAAATTTTTCCAATTCCGGATATTTCCGCAGTTGTTAACCAAAAATGTTTTGTAGAGGATATGAAATTAAGTATGATATACGATAAACACAATTTAATCATCAACACTATCAACAAACTAAGCCTTAAACTGATCGCTAAATACATGATTTTCACCGCTATTTTCCGACAGTTTAAGACTATCCATTTTCAGGATTTATAATAAATACATATATTCACAAAGCTTTAATTTATAAAACATTATTAGTTCGAAGTATATCATACACTTAAATATAAAAAATTACACAATTTCTTGAAAATGAGCAACTAAGAAGATAATGTACATTTGGTAGACAAAAAATACTTAAATTACAATCAATAACAAATAATTAATGTGTATATAAAAATAAAGAAGAAACTTAAAATCTATAACATGCTTAAGGATTTTTTAAATATTTTAAAGGATTCGGTAGAAATGCACTCAAAAACTCCAATCCAACTGGTAACAAATGAATTTCTTCCCGAAAATTGTGAAGTTTTGGGCTACAAATGTCCTTGAAGCTTAATTTCCTAAGATTGAGTAATTCTATCTTTATTACGGTCTTATCGATTGATTGAATTAAAGTAGGATCATTCCTATTTACAATTTTCCTTACTGTTTTGCACACGTACGTTCTGTGTTCATCCCTAAAATGTTTAGAAAATTATACTTATTCTGTAAATATGGCATAGATTCATTATAGTATATAATTTACCTTAAAATTGATGCTTGATTGGTGAAGCATATTCTTTGCAAAGAAATCCCCATTTTAATTGTGTCTACACAAAACCGGTCAATTTTTTGTAGCATATTTAATATACCAGCTTCACTGTTGCATTCACATAAGGATTTCAAATCGAGGGGCAAATTTAGTTTAAATTGAAAATTTAAGACGAAATCAATTGGTTTCCAACAAGCTAAAATAATAAAAAAAAATTACGCCATAACGGTATATTTAACAATTTTTCACTATACGTACTTTCTGGCATATGTCCCTCGTTTACCTGTACATCTTTCAATTTAATATCGCATCCCAAGGCGTCAACTTCTTCGAACGTCAATAATACTGAAAAGGTAAGCATATGTCTATGGGTAAACGATAATATACCACGATATTGCTTTTGAAAATCAAAAATCCAATTACTTGAAGGAGTTCTGAAAAAATAAACCATTAAATTAATAGAATAGTTATGAAATGTGTTGATTTTCTTGTACCTTAATAAATTATTTAATCGTTCAACAAATGGAGGTTTTTTGAAACACTCTTCTGATAGTCGATTATTCAAGCGCTCTCTTTTAAGTCTAAAATTAATATGTGTTAGTATACTCTGAGCATAAATTTGCTTTCCGAAACTACAAGATACCTATAATTTTCTATGACTATCTCGTGTGTAGTGATCGGTCCTTTCTCATCTTCCATATCAGAAATAACAACGCTATTGTCAGAAATATTGATAGTGTTCATTATTTTACCGTCTAAGCTTAACCGCTGCCACAAGATGTTAAAATCTGAAGTAGTTGGTCGCTTTCTCAAACGCTTCAGAAGGTCAAGTTTTAAGTCGGGGAGAGACGGCAACTCTGGAAGCACGAAAGTATCTGATGTACTTGAAGTAGATTCGTTTAAAAAAGTTTCCTCGCAACGTTTACATTTTCGACAAACACTACGACGTTTAGTATTAAAACTTTTATTATTTTCAACATCTTGGTTGGCATTTAAAAGATTCATTGGGTTTTGATCATTAACAACGAAAAATTTACTTATGCTTTGGTTGGAATCTTCGTCTTCATATGATGCTCGCACCAAACTCAAATGTGTTTTATCAATATCATCTAAAGTAAGATTTATGTAACGATTCTCTAAACCATTTTTGGCAGCTTCTATTGCATTAACGCCATTCACATTGTGTTCCTCAGTAGTTAATCCCTCTTTTATTTTAGGAGCAAGCGATTGACTTTTTCTTTGGGCTTCAAAAAAAATCGAAACATCAGATATAGTTATTGGATTGCCTTCAAACACGGAGGCCTGTATAGCAATATTATTCACGCATTCAATGGATGGGTCGACTATTTGTTTTGAGGATTTCATTTTACGCATTAATTGAATGCTTTCAGCAAAGTTTTCATCTTCTAAATCCGATTCTTTTTCAGGTTCTGTAAAATTATCAGAGCTTTTATTTAATTGAAGTATATATCTTAGAGATTTTTGTTCGCTGTTCACATGTATAGGAATTTGTGAATGTCTCTGTTTAGGTGGTGTTTGCAATAGCGACTCATTTGAACAAATGCCAGATATTTCCATTACAGGACCCTTCAATTCATGCTCACTAAGTGATAACGTCTCCTGATTTTGTTCTTTTTCCCCATTTACAACATTAACACCACCGTTATGGTGTGACTCATCCATTAAACAATCATCAAAAATTAAAGTTTGTCTCTTTTTAGAAATTGACAGTAAAGGTGTTAAATCGACAGGCATGCGTTTATTGGAAATTTCGCTAAGTGTTGGACTAAAACGCCGTGAGTTTTGTAAAATCTGTTCCTTTTTAGCCCTCTTTTCTGCAGCCGTGAATTCAATTAATGATAGCCGAGGAGTTATGTAACACAATTGATTAAATGTACTGGTTTTTACTGGTGTTACTAAAGAATTGTTTTGTTTATTTAAGATACCTTGCAATTTGCTTGCCATTGAGGTTGTAGTAATATTACGTTCCAATGATACTTTTGCAGCATTTAATTGCATAATAGGTTCAGGAAATTGAACATAATCAACTTGGCTAATCGAGCGATCTATTGTCATGTCATTATTTTTATTAAATAGCATAGACTTTCCTTTTGTTTTATTATTAGAAAATGAAAATTCATTACTAACATTAGACAAATTACTATTGTCACAATCATCAGCACTAATATTTTCTTCTGTAGTGGGAAGTTCATCTAAAATTATATCAATTTCACAGTTTTTAACTCGCACACTTTTTTCAGATTGAAAATAACTCTTCGTCACACTGTTAAGTTCTTTTTCAACCTTTTTTAGATATCCTTTCTGTCGGTATTCATCCAGCGTAAAGTCCATACACTCGGTTGTGTCAATACTGTCTCGAGTTTGTATAGTATTTTTTAAATTTTGAATATTAGCACCTTGGCTACTTATTTGCTCCGTTTTTATGTAATCTCCTTCACATTTTATTATTTTGTTTTTATCATCATCTTTCTCAGTCTCAATATTGTCTAGTGTCAAATTCATATTTTCTTCCACGTTAATGCTTTTTCTACCTCCTCTTTTCTGTTCGTGTGTCTCATTTTCTCTTCTTCGTATTTTCCTTTCCTTGACGTCAGCATCACTAAGTTCGATAAAGTTACTTTCGCATATATCTAATAACGACTTATCAGTTTCGTTGTTAACAAAGTTTTTAAGCGATTTATTTCCTTTTAATTTTTCAATGATGTTCGAAACAACACCTCGGTTGCGATCTTCAATCATTGCAACGTTTGCAGATGAATCGGAACCATTGACCGTAACCATTTTTTCATCATTAATGTTGTAATTGTCGTCTAAAATATTTTGACAATTCAAGTCATCAGATACCATTTTATTATCATTATTTTCGCTTTTATTTTGAATAAGATTATCATACGCATGCGCCGATTTATCCATGGAGTGATTTTTATAGGATTTCATATATGTGCTCGTATTTTCTTCATTGATATTAGAATCTTTTGCTTGTATAAATATTGGCTTATCATTTCGAAACATAGAACAGACAGCTTGATTTCCTGTATTTCTAAAAGAATAATAAAACGCAAATGTAAATAATTAAAAATATATTTAATAATCACAATTATAAGGCCGTTAAAAAAAAAAGGAAAAGACTTCTGTATCAAAAGATTGAATTTGAGATTCCGAAAAAGACAAACTTAATTCTTTGATATTCGAAAATAGACATATATGGAACATGGAAGTATTTTTTTTAACAAAAGAATGTGTTATATTATTTGCAAAGCTAAAGGCATTCATGTTTTGTTTACATACGGTTCAATGTCTCCTAACAGGTTTAAAAACATCGTGTATATAAAATCATATCATACCATTATATAAATCAATCAACCGTTAAGCAATAAATGAACAATGATTTATTGCCTTAAATCAGATTAAACATGGAGTCTAGCCAGCACTAAATTCTGTAGATTATGTGTCTGGGTAGAGAAGTTGATTAATTTTTTGGATATAGGCTAACTTTTATACAGTTTGACTGCAGTTGCATCAAATTTTTAATCTTTTAATCGATTACATATATCTTTCATTGAGAGACGTCATTTTACCAGAAATAACACAGGTCCTGATTTGAAAAACCTAGTACAACATTGTTAAATTGTTAAAAATTTAGAAGGAGGGCTGCCTTTGATCAGTTTAACAGTTATTTTATAATACGATGGTTTATTGTGTCTACGTTTTTTATAAACGCCAATTTATGGTGGAATATCTCGTCTTTTAATATCAACTGCTTCATTTAATTTAAAGAAGTTATCTTATAACAACTCCTGGAATAATGGAAAATTTAAGAATTTTAAAAAGAGATTCAATCGACAAGTAATTTGCGGTTATTATTTTCATGATCAAATCAACTTTTTATTTAAAAATCAAATTTACTACTGTTCTATTAAGTATTCTACAAAGTGTGTTAAATATAAAAACATTTGTTTACACTTTTACTAATATCACCCCACTGAGTTAATTACTGAAGATTAAGTAGTTTTTATCAACAAGTAACCAGAGTTGACGATTATGATATTTGAAAAACGCTGTAAATAGAAGCCTTAACCCTTTATTTAGGGGGAGAAAAAATGTTACAATGTTTTGCAAAGCCAAGGTGTTAGAAGCAACAGAACTTGAGAGCGAAAATTAGTGATAAAGTACGAAAAGTAGGAAATGTAAATAAACATTTATTATGTTTTAAAAAGGGTCAATTTGAAATATTTTTAATTTCTTCAATTAATCAGAATATGGGTGATTATCGGTCACAATGAATATAATTCCTTGTGTAAAAGGTAATTGAGAAACTAAATATTACAAGATCAAAATAAGACATAATGCTCATAAAAACTTTTTCTTACAGAAAGTTGCCAATATTTTTTAATTTATTGAACGAAAAAGTTAAAAATTATTATTATTAGTATTTTTTATTGTTTATTAATAGTTTCACACAAAAATTAAATTTTTTATTAACTCGCGCCAATATAAAAAACCCACCCCGAAAACTAAAAAAACATAAATAGACAATCTAAAAGGAACAGAAATACATACATACATACATAATTGGCCATTACAACCCTTCAGTCAAGATTACGACCTAGCTTCTCACACCACTTATGTTGTGTGTGTTAATTTTATACATGAGTGGCATGACCTACAGTTTAAAGTCGACTCCGAACGACAGATTTTTTTTGAGAAGCTTTTCATGGCAATTTTATTTATCTCAGAGTTTTTGTCAGAAATCTGCTGAGTGGAAGTCGCCGAAGAAATATTTTTCATATTTCGTTTTTGATGACTGACCGGGGATACGAACCCTGGCCTTTAGTCTAATAATCCAACACACTACCTACTAGACTACGGAGACCACGTTTTGGTAATATTTGCTGTCATTTTCACAATTTATCTGGTACCCTGTAGTTTTTATAGCTTAAGCTATTGTTCATACGGTTCTTTTATAAAGTTTAGTATTCTTGTACTGGACGTCACGTGTTTCGCTTGATTTCTTATTATTTAACATAATCTATAGAGAGAAAATACGCTTAAATCCTTATCCACCCAAATATTTTTCTTTCATATTCTATCAATTGTACGTTAGCTAAAATTCAACATATTAATATAGGATCGTACACTTTCGAGAGACCAATATTTTATAGTTCAAATGCACACATAGTTATGGTTTGATATTTTTTCTTTAATTTCAATCTTAACAATGTATAGTATATAATTGATTGGATTTATAAACAAACTTTTGTTGTGCTAGTCTGTTATAAATACGATTAGGTAAAGTGTAGTGGTTAAATCGATTAAAATGGATTCAATAGATACTTACTTATTAAGCTCTAGATTTGATTCAATAACAGCTTTTTCGAAAGATTCATTACTTATATCCAAAAAGTCACTCAATTGTGTCACTTCTTTTCTAGAACTATTTCGTGATACAGTCTCATCGCTTAGTTTAGCTTTTGCTAGGAAACTCGTATTATCTAACATTATGTCGTCTGCTTGTGAATAACGACATACTGCATTATTTTTCTTCTCTTTTGATGCTTCGTTCAAAACGACTTTGTTTAGGCTATCATTAGATGTTACTAATATGTCCTCATTTTGAAAAACTAATGTTCTTCTGTGTTTAGCATATGTTTGAAAAGATTGAATATTTTCCAAACCAAAATGAGAAGGTGTTCGTAACTTTCGATTTGAGCCTGGAGTTTTAATTGCATTTGAAAACACGTGTAATTTTCCGTTTTCTATTTCATCATTTAATTGTTTAAGATTATAACCCTTAAATTCCGATGGAATAAAAAAAGATGATGAATCAGTTGATAAAGACATGTTTTTAAGACTACTCATAGAAAAGTTCACAGATTGTTCTTCCACAAGGGGCGTTTCTACTGCATCAGCTTTTTTATTCATACTAATTTTGTGTATAGGTTTTTCCTTTTGTTTCATTTTATAACGCATTATTTTATGTTGCTCTACATCGATCGGGTTTGTATTTGTATTTATCAGAGGGGTATATATTTTCCGAACTACTAACTTTGGTTGTTGGACGTTATTAAGTGAACTCTCTGAAGTAATTAATTTGTTGTCAGTAACGCATTCCTTCGAAGGTTTTTGGCTAGATAACTGAATATCTTCATAACACTTTATCGTTTGCCTGGGAAAATCAGCTCTTGTATTAATTGGTGAAATTTCAATCGATTGACTGTTGTTCCTTGGAAGACGAATTTTAGTTCTTGAAATAGCACCTCTTTTATTCTCTCGGCTTAGAGCCTCTCCAATCATTGACTGGTTAAAATTAACAATATGTCGAGCTTCTTTATTTTTTAGAGCAATTCCTTCACAATTTTTGTATTCATTTATTGGAGAAGATTCCACTATAGAATTGTTAAACACAATTGTTTTGGTAGATTTTAAATTGTCGACAGAACTAACTTCTTGCTGAGAGATGGTATCATTTTTATTTTCATCATTTAAATCCTCAACAAGAATTGACCGGTTAAAATTGATTGTATGTCGTAATTTTCTTTTTTGCAAAGGATTAACGATTGCTTCACTATTTTCATATTCGTTATCACACAATACATTTATTGGATTAGATTTTAAATTATCAGACGATATATCCTTATGTTCAAATATATTTTCTTGTGATAAATTCATTGATTGAGTGGAAGTATGAATAGATGTACAAGACTTTATTTTATTCTTATTGAAATCGTTACTTTTTGGTGATATTTCAATAGGCTGATTAAAGTTTATAGTTGGTCGATATTTTACATTCGCATTTATTATTGGCTTTTGCCTATTTGCTCCTTCTTTTATATAAGCATCTGAATCTGGATCTTGCAAAAATGAAATACAATTTAATTTATTCCCAAATTCTCTAGATTCCTTTCCGACATTTACATTCGACTGATGATTAAAAAACTGGGAGTCTTCAACCTCCATTTCGCAAATATTGTTTATAGTCCCATTTGCGTTTAGCATTGTATCATTCACACTTGGTATAGTAAAGGGATTAATATTTTCTTTATCGTATTGTATGGTTTTGTGGGGAGAAATTAGCTTTACGATAGTTTGTCGTGTGGTTTCTATTTTATTATTCATTTTCTGGTTTTCAGGTGAGTATTTCGTTTTGGGCGACATTATTAACGAATCATTCGCATGAATAGTTACAACTTCTTTAGCATTATCAACTCTGGGACAAGTAAACTCCATGCATGACTCCTAAAATAGAAAGCATAAACTTAACAGTAAAGAAATTAACATATTTACGTATATCAGTTTATATAACCTAATTTTTTATTAAAACGTGTTCTATTAAAACACTTAACGCATTCCTTATCACTACCAAAAATTTAAAACATTTGCAAATATTAACTTAAAATGAATTTCTAAATAAATTTTTTCTGTGCTCATTTTTTGACCTTAACAAAAATAATTGCAATATTTATTTAAGGGTTAGTTTCTCCTCTGCTCTTCCTAGATATAATTTGAGACTTTAACGAATATATGACAAATATAAAAGAAATTCTAAATATATATTAAGGATTTGGTTCGCTCTTCTACAATCTATTGAGATATTCTAAACTGACTCACAATTAAACAAGCGTCTCATAAGCATTGATCGTTGGTATTACTCGTCGTTATCGAAAAGTTTTGAAAGTTTTTGAACCTTTAATCCGCCGGTTGGGCAGAAGCGGTTATCCTCTGAATAGTCCGGATATTCCAAGTGCCAATGGTTTAATTGTAGGTACTTTTGTCATGGTTGTCAACATCGGATCTACGCTCCGAAACGACTCGATTACTCATCGGCCAGAGATTGTCAACCCAGCGAAAGCTGTTTCAACCGGAAGTTTTTTCACAAGGCGAGCAAAATATGCCGGCACTATTCCTTTGTACCCTATTGATAAGAGCTGGCATTAAACAGAATTCAGGTCCTGTATGGATCTGTTCAATATGCCATACGATAATCAGAAACAACACTACATCATTAAGATGTAATTGATGTGGTAACCGGTGCCACCTAAAGAGATGCTCTGGCCTAACCTCTCATCGGGAATGGTAAGACAACTACAGGGCCAACTGCTGTAGCAGGCCGTTAGACACTAATTAGAAGGGGCACGACTTAGGTGAAGTGCAATAACTGCAGTAGTGGCACATGAAAAAGTGCACCAACTTTACACATCATACAAATGGGAGTGGCAACTTTATTGCTGACTGCAGTGCATACCATCAAATCACTGTATTTCTTTCCTTCCCATCCACAGGACACACGACAACTACATACAAAGACACACATCATCACACACTCACAACTACATCACGACAACAACATCGGCAGGAACAGACTACAACTACTTACACGCAACCCACACTACCCATCCCCCCACCCCACCCACTTCTCCCATTGCTCAACGGACTTCACCTCATCCTCGTCAACAGTTACCTTTCAGCATTATGCAGTAATGAACTCAGGAGCAAAATAGCAGACATCACCAATTTCATACATAACAATAACATCAGCATAGCCGCCATTCAGGAAGCCAAACTGCCTAGGGAGTGCTCCATAACATTCTCAGGAAAACATAAAATTGTGAGGAAGGACAGGGAGAGCGCATTGCGATACCCGACCAAATCGATGAGTCAAAGTTTGCTACGATAAACGAGCCTTGTCCCACCAGAGTCATCGCAAAATGCGCGAGCTCACCTGACTTGACCATTGTCAGTCGTTCACTCTTGGCACACACCACCTGGTAAACCTACCCAACCTTAAGCTCGGACCACATTCCCACTGTGGTCAGTATTGAAAAGAACAGTGACTTTATAGCATCAGACCGACATACGTACATCGACTACAACAAAGCCAACTGGGTAGACTTCAGCGCCTTTATTGAGGATAACATCACTCAACTGCCGTCTCCCACATGCATCAGAAGTAGAGAAGGCACTCAGTACAATTGTACAGACAGCGGCGAAGCACTTTATCTCGGCTGGAAGGATATGTAATATGAGACTGAATTACCCTTCACGTTGGTACTTGGTACAACAGCGGGACATCATCAGAGCCGAAAACTAGTAGACAAACGGCTTGAGTCACTGACCTCCAGTGTAAATAAATTAGTAAATGAACACCGACGTACTAAATGAACACCTGTACCGATATTCCCTAGCGCCTAAAAAGCTATGGAAGACGATTAGACATCTTTCTGATTCTAAGAGCAATAAGTCTGACTGCACTTGAATTCGGTGATAGGCAACATTCAGAGGCGGAAAAATGTGCTACGAAGTTCTGCAGACAATTTATTGAACACCCGGGAAAAGTGCTATATTAAGGAATATTAGGAACTTACCTAGGGACCATCAAGGGCACTCCTACGATCAGGCCGAAATTGAGATTACCATCGCCAACTCCAAACCATCCAAAGCCATGGGGTCTGATGGTTTATCATTGCTTATGCTCCTTTCCAGGCTGATCAACTTGTCGATTTGCAGCCTGGTAATATCGATCATCTGGAAAGTCGCGATCCTAAAGCCGAACAAACCAGCGGCCAAAAGAGACTCTCATCGCCCAATCTCCCTATTATCACCAGTCGTAAAGATCTGGGAAACCCTTCTGCTCCCAGCCTTTAAACGATACTTCCCATTATCCAATCTCCAACATGGCTTTAGGGAAGCTCGCAACACTACCACAGCCCTAACTGAGATTAACCAGGATACCAAAGGTCTCATTCAACAACGACCGTGTCAATGCACTATTGTAGCGGCTATTGACCTCTCCAAGGTCTTTGACACGGTCGATCACCTCATACGTTTAGGAGATATTCAAAACTCATTCGATGAGTTTAGAGGACAAAAATCTACTCACAGAAAGATAAAGATGAGTGTTCCACAGGGTGGGGTTCTGTCGCCTATCCTATTCAATGTATATAGTCCATCACTTCCGGACCTGCCCCCAAACATCTCAATGGTGTCATATGCAGATGACTGCACAGTCTTTGGATCAGGTGTGTACATAGATGACATAAGTGCTAGGATTACCGACTATCTGGCGACCATTGTAGACTACTTTCGGAACAGGAACGGAAGAGGAGACTACTCAACATCTCTGTCGAAGGTAACATCATTCCTACGGTACGCTACCCCAAGATCCTTGGGGTTACCTTCTGAAAGCGCTATCAGGAACTATATGGGGCATAAATAAAGAGACTTTACCACCTACAAGACAATAGGTCGTTGCCTTCTTAATTATACGTGGAGGTGTCAAGTGTGAGTCATCTTCACAATCATCATGTAACCAAGTACCACACGACACGGCGCACCCCTTTGGATGCTCTGCCAAACCGACAACCCTTCGACCAGTAGACTTCTGGCTGAATCCAACACAAGTAACGGAATTCCTAGGACTACCAATTACCTGAAGGTGACCACCAACGTACACACTGCATAACATCATCTCTCAACCCATATTATCTCTACCAGTATCCCATAGGCATACAATTAACATATAAAATATTTTTCCTAATATCGAACAGGAAGACACAGAGCTGCTACAACAACAACAACATCTTTTTTAGGGGATGTTGGTATAGGCTTGTATGCGTGTCAACTTAAATACAGCAAGAAAAAAGAAATTACCCCTGTATATATACAGTTTATCTGCATACCTAAAATCCTTACCTACGCCTTCCAATGAGCGGATATATTAACAAGTCTTGTTTACGGAGTTCAATCCTTATGTATGACAATTAGGGCTTTTATTTCCTGGACTTTATCCATTCCCAGGAAAGCGGAAAAAATAAATTATTTTCCCGGAAATCCCGAGATATAAGGTATCTACATAATATTCCTATTTGCAGATAGCTTTTTTAATTTTTTTTCTTAATATATTCAAATGTATTCAGGTATATATATATTGTATGTATAATGAACAATAAAACGACTTCAAAATAAAAATTAACAAAAATAATTCAAAATTTTTCTTTTTTAAAAAGTTTTTATAAACATATCTTTTCATCCGATAATAGGCTTCTTATGTTATTTACGACAAAAGTAGCGCGATTTTGCAAATCATTTTTCCACTAGCTTCCTTTACATTTCTTTTTTAATCTATGAGCTCTTTGAGATTGTCTTAAAAGTTAAATTTCTTCATTTAAAGTATCCTAAAAGGTTTTTTTTAGAGTTGGCTGTATCATTATCATTATTACTTGAATTTTAAATATCAATTTTATTTTCTGCATATGTTATAGAAACGTTATGAATAATATTATTACCCATTTTAGAAAATTTTGGATCTTTAAAATAATTATTTCTTACTTCTTCTTTCATCTAATCTCTAAAGTGAGTTAAACATGTCCCAATAAGAGGCATTTGAGAAGATATATCTGTTTTTTATGTTTTATTTTAAGATACTTCTACTACTTATCCGTACGACATGATTTCGACAGAAAAAACTTCAACCAAGCTATCTTTCTTCGTCATATTGGGACCATTCGTAATTGACATTAGACGTTGGTAATAAAGGCATTTACGACAAATATTAAGAAAATAATAATTGTCACAACCGTGTGAAAATGGCAATCAGAAATTTTAACGCCAAGGTACCCCTTTAAAAACAGAAAACAGAATGAGGCTAATATCCAGATTATAGTTATAAGCAGAGAGAGGCCATATTTCCTGCATCCTAATAATTATAAAGAAACCTGGCGAGAGGGGTTGCCGATAGTCAGTTAGCTATATCATTAAGTACTACTATCCCTCAAAACACTCGGAAACATTATGACTGATCCAAAAAAAGAGACAGAAAAGAAAAAAGTAAAATATCGAGATATTTGTATTCTCAATATTTCGCATAAGAACACACATCTATCCTATATTGAAACCATAGACCGAAATCCTAGTGTTATCCGTATGATTGATTCACACCAATGGCTTTTCTCTACAAGTTATTAGATTTTCATGTACGATTGAATTATTCGAAAATAAAATATGATCAGATTTGTAATTCATTATAAACTCAAATGCTTAGACTCCGCATTAGAAAACTTTCGCAACTGAAAACTTATCGTCATCTTCTCAACCCACGAACACATCGAAATAGATACTAATGTCATTAAAAGTCCACAAAAACCGAGGCAGCCACAGAAAACTACATACATACATACATCCTTCAGTCAGGATTACGACCTAGTTTTTCCCACCACTTATGTTGTGTGTGTTAATTTTATGAGTCGTGGTACCTACAGTTTAAAGTCGATCCCGAATGACAGATTTTTTTGAAAACCTTTTCATGGCAATTTTATTTATTCTCAGAATTTTTGCCAGGAATCTGCTGAGAGGAAGTTGCCAAAGAAATATTTTTCATATTTCGTTTTGTCAGAGATGTCTGACCTGGAGTTTGAACCGTAGCCTCACGTCTTATAAGCCACAGAAAACTACTTCACACAAAAATCCCGAGGTATATCATTACTTCTTACAACCAATCTTTTTATTTGGGTTTGAGCCTCAAGGTTTTTTTATTCTTTCTTGCTCAGAAAACTTAATGAGAAACAATTTTCAGACATTTTTAGATTTATATGTTATATCCTAAAAAACTAAATTTAAAATTTTTTAACTGATAAAAAAATAATAGCGTAAATTTGGCTAATATCTTTGGTGAATTTTACTTAACATATATTGCCGACTGTCAGCCTGGTTGGTGGCAAATCCAAAGATTGTCTTCAATAAAGAGCTTGAAAAACAATATTTTAGTAATATTACAAGTTAAAAGCCAATAATTGGAACCCGCTTTTCACTGATGAACCAAACACTGCTGAATTTACATCTTTTGCAATCGTTGAAGCGAATGGCAAATATATTCAACTGTAGTCTCATTGAAAACTACCAACTATCCAACTTTACAGCCAAAGCCCTAGATATATTTCAAACTGTTCAGTATGCGCCAAATAGAGAGCTAAAATATGTCATTTGTATGTCTATCAAAACAACTCACTGTACGACTCTCCGCTAATAAATCTTATAAGGAACATTTTTATTAAAAATTTAATCAAACTAAAAATTTTGGAGTTCCTTCTAACTGTGTAACAGCCGGGAACGAATATGGCGATTCGGTTGCTTCCGAAATTACATCCACTACATCTATTCCCAACATGGGAAACGTGAAACCTGTTAAATACTATGTCTACGTTAGAAAACTTGCTGGTCCTTAAAATGGGCGGAATATAAAAAAAACTGAATCCGATAGGAAACAAACCATTTTTCTATGAACGTTGGTCAAGGAAAATTACATCTACAACAGTCCGACTCCGTACAGGGCACTGTAAATTGTCGCCGCCCCATGTTGTTCCACTTGTAACACATCACTCAATGTTTTGCACATCCTGGACGAACTTATTGCATATAACAGCTTTAAAAAACACATTTTTGGATCGCAAATACCATCAGATATTCTTAAAAGTATTAATTAAGATGATATAAAACTTTTAACCAGATTTATTTTGGAAACCAAACTTATTAAAGAAAATTGAACAAATATTAGAATCAAACGAACGTTTATTACTGCTCTATACAGTTATTTAAATTTACAGTGGCTCAAACGTATAATGGGACACTAGGCATGAAATTATTCAACAGCTGATTTTTCCACATTAATGTAAATATTTCAAAAAAAAATTTAATGTGGATTTATAGGTAAGTAAAACAGCTTTTAAACAATGTATATACAAAAAAAGGTAAAAAATATTAGCGAATTTCATGTCAAACGCATAATTGGACAGTCAAATAAAAGGCGCTATTTTAACAGTTGAAACCAAAACCTTTTGCTTTTTTACTTTTTCCAAACGTAGAGGCATCAACGGCACGAGATGGGCATAAAATTCCGGGCTTATGTTGCTCCGTTCTCGCCTCATACCTTGTTTCAACTGCTCCACTGTGCTTATACTAGATTTATAGAGCGTATGGGCATGTTTTTCCCAAACAAGCTCAACAATGTTGTGGTCATGGGCCTGTGCCGGTGTTTGGAGTAGTTTTGAACAATTATGCATAAGCTACAGTTTCGCAACATACTTCGGATCGTTGTCCTAGTAGAACGAAATGTGTACAATATATTGAAATTATCGGCACTATGCTTCACATTTCGTTTTAAAATGTCAAAATATTGGAATGGATCCATTTTATTGTCTTTATAATAAACACACCTTACTCCTACATTGAAAACACATCCTCATATCAATACTGACGCTCCCCCATGTACGAAAATAGCCTGAGTGTTGTTAGGCAAAAACTCAGTATTTGGCTTACACCAAATGTAGCATTTTGCTAGCTTACTCTTTATTAAATGCAATACGGAATTGTTCTATTTTCTGTTGCTCTTGATTTTACGAGTACACTGAAATGTGTATTTCTCTTTTATTCAAATTATACGACAGCACTTATTTATCTGTGAAATAACGGAAATATGTTGTTTGTTGTAAGAGCATATTTCACTACTGAAACTAAATTTTCAGTATTGTCAAATGAATTTCAGTAGTGTTTACGTTGAAAAATATGCGTACATAAGTGTTTCTAAACATTCTTTGCTTTTGCCATTAACTCTTTCAACAACAATCTCTCTTCATATTGCTATGTTAATATTCGTTGTTTTTGTTATTTGCCTATTGAATAAATACTCCTTCTTTATTATGAAAAAAAAAGATAGTAAAAAGTTTTAAGAGCCGGTTACCCACACGTAACCGTAACAAACGTTGTCTTTTTAGTATATGGAGAGCAATGTAAACGCTTACCGAAACGTTCTCTCTCGTTAGCAATACGGAACGATCTGTATAAAACAGAATTCTCTCACGTATCTACGTAACATTTGAACATGAGTGATGGGGCTGTTGTATAAGAGTTGCATTGCGGCACAAAAGCCCTCTCTGGTACATTCATGTTTATTTAAATAAAACTTTTAAATTGTTAATTGTATATAATGAAATTTTTAATTAAAATAATAATAGAAAAATTATTTTATAAGAAATAAATACCTATTGTTATGTTATTGTGCTCACAAAACAATTTTGACAAAACAAATAAATAATATGTTTGTATTTTGAGTTACGAAGTGGTACGAATTCTGCTTTTTGTTATTTTCATATATATTAATCGTATATTTTTATGACGGTAATGTGTATAAAAAAAACTTTGAAACAAAATGAATAAATAATATGTATTTTGAGTGGTAATGTAACGCAAATGACCTTTTTGGTACTTTTCTATTTATACATAAATCCTTTTTAATATTTAAAATTTTTAAATAAACATTCTTATGATTCTAATTTTCATAAAGAATTATACGAGTGTTTATTTTATTTATATATGCTATTTTAGCTAGAGATATTGATTTGCAATTTAATAAATAAAACAACACGCAAAAAACAATTTGAATAGAACAACGTTTGGAAAAAGTCCAAATATGCGTTTGACATGAAATTCGCTAATATTTTTTTCCTTTTTTGTTTTAAACAAAATTTTTAAATAAAAAATGCTAAGTATTATACAATGTTTAAAAGCTGTTTTAATTACCTAAAAATCCACATCAATTTTTTGTTTAATATTTCCATTAAAGTGGAAAAATCAGATGTTGGTTATTAATAAAATCTAAAATATTTTAACATTGTTCATGTGCAATAAATGTGAATTCTAATTTAGCGAATGACTTCATAATTATTTTAGGATAGGGACATGCTTTCTTCAATAAGAATTACGACCTGACTTCTAACTCCACTTGTGAGCTTTCATTTTTCCCATGTTTAACGGAATTTATAGCACAACGACGAACCCAAACGACAGAATTGAAAAGCTTTTTCATTATTGGCAAAGTATAATTACTTCATTAATTATTTCTGCAGGTTGAACTCGCGAGCTCCTGAGAAAATTACGCTAAATCATACCAATCACGTGACTACGACGGCTTAACACTACATCTCTTTTTATTATAAAAATAGTTTTTGATATTAAATAAATTATATTCAAATACCTCATTCATATTATCAGCACTTGAAGGAACTCCTGCATTCTTAATATCTTCAAGTATTATATTTTCGTCGTATCCACTCACACTTGGATTATTGTTTTGTAAATCTCGCATAAAATCTACAGTCCTTTCGCAGAAAACTGTAGAATGACCTCCCTTTTCATTGTCATCAAGTGAGAAACTGCATATATTCGTTGCACTGCGCTCATCTTTGCCCCTCTCAATGCGGAACTTCAATTCCCTTTCATGCAGTGTTATGTCCACACTGTTTTCAATTTGATATAGCTTACTATTTTGATAAGAAACATTAATCATATCTTTCGATGTACTGAAAACTGAAGTATTGTTTGTAGAAGAAATATCTCTTTGGGTTTTCGTTAACCTCCAACTTTTCATTTCATCCATCGTTTCCAAATTTGTTGACTTTACATTTTCCTTATTCTCATGCGACTTCACTTTTTTTGAATTTGTAAATGGAAAATGATTTAACGTACTTTCGTCGACATTTAAGTGATCTGATATTTCATATGAATTATTCCATGTTTTTGGTTCTTCTTCACCATGGAACTCTCTTTAAAGCAAAAAAAAATAAACTTAATTATAAGATAATTAAATTGGGCATTATTTGAACTTACCTTACCAAATGCTTTCCACTGAAGCTAATTCGACGTTTGAACTGTGTTTTGACATCAGTCGCACCCACGTCAAAAGCTATGGGCTTCCTCAGCTAAATAATTTTTAAAAATAATAATACATATAATATAATATAATAAATAAATAATAATGTAAACAACAAGTTAGTTTGTAGACAATGTTAACTAACTGTTCCTGCTCATTCTATTATTTTCTTAAAACCTATATATTCATTTAGGGCTATTGTTGTATTTTAAGAGAACAAAAAATACTATATATCGTCGTCTAAAATCCAAAAGTACGTAACATCACTTTTTCTAATTTTACAGGAGTAGCAAAAAACGTTATAAAATAAAAAATACTTGATATGGTACGTAATTTTGAGTTATTGATATAAAAACGTTAGTTTTGGTCCCAAAAGTCTAAAAATTGGTTAGATAACCTTACAAATCATAATCAATCAAAAACTCGATTTTGTTTTTTTTTTTATGATACGTACTTTTGGATTTTCGACGACGATATATACAATATATACTAAATACTAAGTACTTAACTATGGTTTATAGAGAAAATTATTTTCTTGTAATAAGTTAATCAACTGAATAATTTTTAAATAAATTTTGATTGATATTAGTTTTTAAAACTTTTCCAACTGAACCGGTTTTCAGAAAATAAATAAATAGTATCACGATGCGAGAATAACGATTTTTAACGAATGAAAAAAAATTAATTGAAAGCATTTTCCGTTTTATTTAATCAAGAACTATTCTGTAAAGTAACTTAAACATATCACCTTAGGAAAATTATTTACGCGAATTAATATGGCAAACTGAATCAGCTAACGAAGATAAGTAAGATCACTCTCAGCTACATAATTTAAATATTTAAAGCAATTAGCAGACAGATGTGCTTAAAATTAGGGATACACTTGGTGCAAAAGGATTTGGGACAATCTAAACTTTTGCTAGACAATTATACTGGAAAGAGATTAACATTAGGCATCATTATGGACCATTCAGAAGAGACATGAGTGTTGTAGACTTATTCAGAATAGAAATCGCTGCAAATCTTTGATAAGGAAAACGAATCACCAAGCCTGGCTTAAAACCTGAGCGACGTTAATGCATTTCAGAAGAAAAGACCTGGTTAACTACGAGGTACTAGACACGCTATAGGATTAAGGAAGACACTAGTACAGGATTAAGGAAGACATTAAAGGGAAGCCTTTTTTGCGATAGATCGTCTGGTCTCGCAACCCTATGCACCAAAAATAATAAACACATAAAAATTTAAAATTTTTAACAATCCTGCAAAAACGTATAATGTCCTCTGTTCTGTCGCCTAATCTTTAACAATAAGTAGATTTTAAATAAGCGAATTAAACAATCCCATTTTAAACTTAATTTAAACTGTCTATATATCTATGTATCAAAATTCCAATAAAACATATTGTTAATATGGCCAAAAAAAGTTATGGAGCAAAGCCAAATTACAGGTATCCATAATTTAAATAGTCGATGCAAACAATTTTTCAGCAAAATTTGCATGATTTTTTAAACGTACAACTTATTTGGAGTTGAAAGTTGGTTTACGGTTATTTTTAATTACCATTTTGTAACGGAGAGCAATACTTGAAAACAAACTGCCCAAAACCATCAAGTAAATCATCTTATTTTCGGTGCTTTTCATCACAGTGAATCAATTTAGAACGATGATATTTGTTTGGACATTTTGGACAAAAAGTTTGTACTTTACACCCAAATCTAAAGAAATTTTGAACTTGATATTGGATCCTCAGCAACCTCAAAAATTCTCGTATATCCATTTTCATTCTTATTCATTGGTGCCTTATAGCTTTGGCTGGAAAATGTGGTTATTTTACCTATGCAGTACAGAATATTGGCGCGGTATCGCATTTATTATGCTAGTCTAAAACGATTGTGAAATATACGAATAGAATTTGTTTCACAAATTGCAGTGTACATCTAATACAAATTTTTAACTGTTAATTAATCGATATAAAAACTAACCAAATAAATGCGAGTTAAACAAATAGTTGACTGCTAAAATCATATGCACACACCTAAGAAGTATCCTGCTACGCTTCGCTTTCGAAGAAAGAAGTTTATTCCTATAATACCAATTCTTGAAGTTCTCTTCTGATGAAAGGATAAAATGATGGGCATGTTAAAAAAGCAATCATATAACTTTCATTTCTAGTATCATTCCAAACCACACTTTCGAGAAGTTATTGGATTGTGCAAAACCACTCACCGAACTTCTGCGTTTTCTACTATCCATTTATGCAATATTTTTTAATTATAAGCACTTGACGAAAGAATAATTCACTTAATTTTGTTAAAAAGACGCTTCAAACAAATTTAAATTTGATGTGTGAACTATTTTTATGTTGGCCCTACTGCTTAAAATCAAAAACAAAATCAACAAGGCGTATTTATAAAGGTGACCGTATTGTACAACAATTGAAGAATAATCTCTCATCAGAAATAATTAACCCTCAAACTGCCATAAAAGTTCATTTTCATGTGGAAGTAAACACAATGAAACATATTTGAGTTATTGAATTTTTTTTGTTTTAAAAGAGATTCTGAACAGTGCAGTAACTCCAAAATACAAAAAAAAAACGTTCAGTTGGTGATACAATTTAGAATGTTGTATGGATTTTATTGTGGTTAAAAAGTGGTTCTCACTTTGTGAACAAAAATATATATTAATACATCCACTAATTTTTGCATTTTTGACCAGATGTTAATATGTTTAAAGAAAAAAATGGTCAATGTAAACGCTGTTTCTCTTTTAAAGGCGCCTAGTTGGAAAACCCCGATTTTTGTAGTACGTTTTGTAATTGTTAGTATTTATTATACAACACAGTTGAATAAACGAGTTAGTCCTTTTTTTACACGTTTCATTTTTTAGGTACTTTTTATACAAATTTGACTACAAGTTATTCTTATAGCTTCAACGTTAAAAATTAGTTCGAAAGTCATTGCATCCATAATTCCGGGATATTTTTGTATGCCCCAATTAATTACAAATATTATTTTTCACATTCATTCATTTTTTGTTTCAAACGTAATAAAAAAATCGCTAGCAAACGCATCGGCATGGTTGTTCAATTTGAGCACCGGTTAGATGAAAAGCATTAAAGCAGGTCTCTAACGTTACAATTTGTTTTAAAACTTGATCAGGTTGTATAAAATCATGATCAAGTCTTAAAATCCGTAAAAATAGCAAGGTTTTTAGTGGTTTTATCGTCAAAAACACAGTGCACATTTGAAGGGCATCTAAGTATAAAAAAAACCAACAAACTTTTAATAAGTCGAAAATCCGTACGCGGATACCCTACGCAATAAATCCATCTTGAATGACGGTAATTAAACGATGTTATCAATAATTATTTACCATCACTAATGATGTATTATTGTAAACGCAACTCTGCAGCTGAAAATACTATAACATGTTATGATTTATTATATGCATTGTTTTTCCAGAACAATTGTTCGAAGGTTATGTTGTGGTTCGAAGCACAGACAATCTCTGAAAAAACTAAAGTTGTTTCGGAACAAACATTCTGTTCCGAAACCATGGACGAATCCAGCTCAACTTTCGTATACTAAAATCTCTTTTAAATTTAATTTATGACAGTAACATGAGTTTCTATAAATCACCGAGTTATACTATACTATGTGCTATAAATTATGAAATTATTTGCATAATTCTAAAACTCGAATGTCAATACAATAAATTCAAGTGCTCAAAAAAATATTTCATTCATACACATAAAGTAATCTACATATCATTTTTGACTGTCGTTTATTTATTAATTTTGTTTTTAATTTTTTGTTCTTATAATACACAAAAAGCTGAAGATAAAACGTAGGAAGAAAATTGTGGTAAAAAAGCATTATTTATTTATAAATACTTAATACACATAATAGTGGTTCGATACAAATAAAATACAAGACAAACATGTAACCCGGGAGATACACGATTAATATTTTCCTTTCTATTTTTAACGCACTCAGTTTTATACTCACAAATTCAGATGTTGAAACCACATTACAATAACCAATTGTTTTCGTAGTAAAATTTTTAAATTAACAACAAAGTAGGTACAAACAATGTAACATATGTACGCAACACGTTCAAATATACTTGATTATAAATATTAATTTAATATTTATGGGGTGTCATTTGCCAATTAGTATTACAAATGGCCACTCAAACTGATAGCTGGCAAACTCAGTGGCCAAATTTGGCAACTAAGAATTTGTAGTTGCCGATTAGACTTTATATGCACTTTATATATCTCCGGAATGCATTTTTCAACTTTGCTCGGATAAACGGTCGCTAATAGGGCGTAGGGTGGAACAACCTTTGGCCATCAATTGACCCGCCGACACTTTAAGGAGGAACACCCTGTAATTACAGCCGCTAAATTCACATCACTGTATCTGCAATCCCTACCTATTCCACATATACCCTTACCCCAACAGTTTCTTACAAGTGTTGAATGAAAAATCTATTAGTTTTTCGTTCAACGGACGATCAAATTGAACTCAGTTGGTATCTGAAAGGGCAATTTTTTATTTCGTTCGCCATTTTCATTAAAACAAAAAAAAAATGAATTATTTTATAAAAATCTATAATCATTAGGACATCATTGCGAATATTGCGGCTACGAAAAAATCGAATCAACTTGTTTATTGAATTGTGTTGTACAACAAACCGTGTATGGACCGCATTAATCTTACCAAATTTCTGAGTGGCATATTAGTGTCCTTATATTATTATATCACACCACTGTACAATCATACATTATTTTGAAGTAAATAATTTTTTGGAATTTGGAAATTTGAAATTTCGATACACTATTACTATTCGACATATTCTTTATAAAGTCTGTTACACAAATTAAAAAATAATTTGGTTTATATTATTCAACAAAATTCTTATATTTTTACAGCGAATGACAAATACAAAACATATTTTTTATATATGTATGTTAATTAATTGACTTTGACTACGCGTTGTTGTAAAATGCGTTTAAGCATCGAATAACGTCTTTGTTGTAATCCTCCAAGTATGGGCGACCAGCTTTGTATCCACATTCTCGGAATAAATCAATGTTAGATTCATGGAACCAATAATTTTTTAAATCACCATTTTCACCCAAAGCTAATGTATTTAATTGGAATATACCAAAATGAAAACTCCGTCCATCAGTTTGTATGCTCTGAACTACTACAGGTTTAGGCAAATTTCCTTCAGCTGACTTTTTTAATTGTGATAAAAATTAATATTTCAAATTTGTTAAACTTTTATTAAAATGTACTTACACCATACAATTGTTTTGCTCTTGCAGCTGCCACTGTAAATGCTTTCAACATTGTCCGACTTTGAAATTGTGTTGTACTGACTCCGACATCATGGAGATTACCAACAAATTCTTTGTTAAAATATGTTATTATTGTGTGTGGGTTGGAGCAGTTTATCCTGTCACTAAGTGCTAAATTAAGAGTTACTCATGTATATCAGTGAAAATTGATAAAAAAAAAAACTATTTTAATAAGATTCAAAAACTTACGGTAAAATGTTTCAGTGGTATAAATGTTTTTCTTAGGTAAAGATATTGTATATTTGATGGGATGTAGATCAGGTAATTCTCCATCGTATTTGACTTTAATCTGTTCGATAGGCTTAGCTGACGTTATCAGTTTTTCGGCAGATACCTGGAATTGCAATAAGTCGTCGCCTTTCGAAATAGTGACTTTAAAATCGACTTCATCCAGTACCCGACGACGTGATGAGACAGATCTTCCTGATATTTTTTCACATTCAGCAATTAATTTATTTGTCAATAGACGGCTGAAATGGTTTTATATTAATACTGTATATTAAAAAAACCTATAAAAACAAACTTTTTACGTTGGTGAGAAATGCCATAATCTCTTGGTAAGTTAAAAGCAGGTCTGTCTGGCAGTTTTGATTTGGGCAGTTTGACCTGCTCTGCATCCAATACATGTGACGAAAGTACTAATTGCTGTATGTGACGATCAACGCTATTTGGTAATTGCGATTTCGTTATTGCATCTTGAATTAGCTTTGGAAATCCATTTACTTCTACCGTTTTTGTTAACACTTGTGCCTGTTTTACTCCTTCCAATAACACATTAGAATTTCCATAGATATGACACCTTTTTTCGTGCCAATGTGGATGCGACTCATCTTCAAGTATTGCAAGGGGTTGCTTCGTAGCAATATCAAATCTGCAATTTCAATTATTTTATACTCTTTAATTTCTATTAATTGTCTTCTTACTGTATTTTTTCCAATTTGGGTTTTATAACGTCCTCTGCATCTTTTACTTGAATTCCAAGTTTTTCTAATTCACTGGCAGCACCTGTATCGTTGGGGATACGTTTGCCTTGTATTTGCCAATGTTTTTTAAACATCCAACCCAAATGTTGGGCATGTAATCTTGGAGTGAACCTCATTTCATTAAAAAAAAAACTTGCCTCTACGATTTCTTTCTTGGTCAAAGACAAAACATTGTTTCAGGTTACCTAATTTGCTTAACATGGATGAATATTTTATACAGGGTTGCACATTTTTGTATGCAATGCAAACAATGAAAGCGTTGATATTTTGGATATAATACCTTTTCCAACTGTTTATTTCTTATTTTACAAAACATAAAATAAAACGGCGAATAAGAAACTGTATTGTTTGAATGTGCCATTTTTTTATGTATGCTCTCATGTTGTTCGGGTAATATTTTGTATTTTATTTATATTGATAGCTCTCTGTTTGTGAGAGATAAAATAGCTTTTACGAATATCTCTAAGTTCGATTTGGTTTAATTTTGTATTTTGTCCGAACAAACTTGCACAGACCTGCCGATAGAGTACATTTTTCATGCAAACTTTGAAAGTGTAGTGTAGTGGAAGATTTGATATTTTTAATAAATTTTTGAAATGGATGAATCATGATGGTACAAAAAACTCTCACTAACAAAAAATTATGTCCGGACAACATGGGTTAATCCAGCTTTATGAAAGGTAACCAAATTTCTGTACTGTTGCCAGCTAGCAACTGAAAGTTCGTTACCGAAAATTTTTTTTATAGATGAAACCAAGATATATTTATACAGGTGGTAGCACCATTACAACAACTCTTCGCTTTGAATTTTGCCAAAAACAAAATGTTGTTATTGGTTTTTCTCAGGCCTCTGAACCAAGATACATTTATACAGGCAGTGGCACCAATACATTTCATTTCGTTTTGAACTTTACCTAAAACATTTGTTGCTTTTTTTTAACCCATAGGCTGTAAAATTTTATTAAAATTGACTAATATTTGGCAACAACAAACATAAATAAAAAGTAAACATAAATAAATACATCGCCTTATTTTTTAAAATTTTGTGGCAATACAACAATAAAAAACACTCAGCGGCGTTATAAAAGCCGAAAGTCCATACCATGCGTTTAATACGACCTTGCGTTACATGTGTATGCCAAAAAAGTAGAATCAGTGTAATTGTTTGTGACAAGTTACAGAAGAAAACGCGTAGAATGCATAGTCGCAGAGAACGCAAGAGTAGGTTTACTTTTTACTTTTCTATGCGTCTCATATACTGCTGGAAAAGTCAGCAGTTTTTTAAACTTATGGATGACAGATTATATTCTATTGTGAATGGTATCGTTAAATATATATGTTTGTATAGTGCATTACTATTTTCGCATTTTTTTGCATTCTAAAAATATTAATAAAAACATATTTCATAATAAAGTTTAGTACTAATTTAAGAGTAAAATACATTAAAATATATTTTTTAACACATTCCTTCATGAACAAAATTTGTATACTAGTTACCGAGTATCATCTCTTTTAAATTAATTAGTTTGTAAACAGCAGTCGCCGTAATCTATTAGGTAGTGTGTTGGCATATTAGACGAAAGGCCAGGGTTCGAATCCCCGGTCAAACGTCAAAAATGAAATATGAAAAAAAATATTTCTTCGGCGGCATCCTCTCAGCAGATTTCTGGCAAAAACTTTGAGAGTATATAAAAATTGCCATGAAAAGTTTCTCAAAAATCTGTCCTTTGGAGTCGACTTTAAACTGTAGGTCTCGCCACTCATGTATAAAATTAACACACATAACATAAGTGGTGTGAGAAGCTAGATCGTAATCCTGACTGAAGGGTTGTAATGGTCCATTATGTAAAAATTATGTAATTTGTAAACAAGAGGAATGGAGGATAAATTAACTGAAAACACTCGTCTTGTGTTCTTTTGAAGCTTTTCGTAGGCCTTAGCAGCACAAAATATCAAATTTGTAAATTAATAAACATGTATTAAATGTTATAAATTCTTTTGAAGTCACAATTTGATTTTCCATTTTTCCCAAAACTGTTTTTGTTAATAATTACCCTACAAGAAATGAATGACCGAAACTGACACATACTTTACTACATAACATTTTATAGTACTTTTCAGCTGTAGAGTTGCGTTTACAACACACATCATTAGTGAGGGTAAAATGACCGTTTTGTGATACAACATTAGTGACGGTCAAATGGCCGGTCTTTTGATTATTAAGCTTGATGGCTTGACAATATCTTTCAAAAGAAAAAATTTCATTTGAGATAAATTTTAAAATGAAAGTTTTAAAATTTTTAACTTTGGAAAAAATGAAAGAAAAAAGAGACATTAATAAATAAAAAAATATAAGATAAAAATATAGGATGAAATAAAAATATAGAATAAAACAATAAATAGAAGTGGACTATTAGTGTTTGGAAATGTAAGTATTTTTTCTGTGTGAATCATTTGACCAGTATTTAATAAATGTTTTTACTAGCTCATTGTAAAACTAAAACTGCGGATGCATTTAAGAACTGTGAGGGATAAAGTGATGAGGGAGTGCGTCTACCATAACAATGGCAAATAAGTGATGGCAATGGAATTCGGTTGACAGCCACCTCTTGACGAAATCGACCGTTTTCAACATTTCTATAAAATTTTTATTTAAATACCAAAATGTTAACTATTAACAGTGTTAATTATGCATTAAAATTAAAATGAAAGTAAATTGATTATAAAAAATTAAGTTTAAAGTAAAGTATGAATCAATTTGGTAGTAAACTGTAACCCATATACACGTCAATCTCGACTGGTGTATGCATCAAGATTGACTAGCCAACTGTAACCAATTTTCTATTCAACTTTCAGTCACGTCGACATCAATTGTGATTTAAGAACAGCAGTAGAGTGAGCAGGTTAGATATATGTTTTACAGTCGAGAGAACTCATACGTTGAAAAGAGAAACAACATCACACGTACACGAATGTTTACATAAAGTTTTTCATATTGACCTTAATAACTTGATGGGAATGAATGATGTGTTTGCACATCACAAATGACAGTCAAACGACTAGTCATTTGACCGTCATTGTTCTGATAGGGTATGTTACCACAACAGCTGATCAAAACAAAAAACCAGTCGCATATAACGCATTGTGTAACTTGCAATAAAAACATAGAACGAGTGAAACGCATATAATGCAAGACGCATTAAACGCATGGTATGGACTTTCGGCTTTACAATACTTGTACGAATATATCTAGCTCTGAAGCAAAATGCATTTATACAAGTAGTAGCAGCATTACAACTCATTTCGCTTTGAATTTATTCCGAAAACAATATAAGTTTGTTGCTTTTTTTCAAGTGCACCTCCTGTGAAATCTGATACGCCCTTCTTATTTCTCCTGCTACGTAAACGTATGTTAGTTTTTAAAATAATAAAAGCAATGAAAAAGCTTGCCGAATCTTAATGTAATTTCTGTAAGCTAGCGGATATGGTATTGGTAGTGTACTTTCCCAAGTGATCAATGGTACCGAAAAAGTCGTGGGTTACTATAGCCGCACACTGTCGAAGTCTGAACGGAACTATTGTGTGACCCGACGTGAGCTACTTGCAGTGCTGGAATGCATAAAACATTACCATAAGTACCTGTATGGCTAACATTTACTATAACAGCTTGGAGTGACAAAAACGTTAGAGAGACTAAAACAACGTTTTTATTGGGTTGGATGTCAGCAAGCAGTGGCGGATTGGATCGCGAACTGTACCCAGTATATTGCAGCTAAAGGTCCCGTGAGAAGAAGTCGAGGACAGCTTCAACAATATAATTCGGGCACACTTTCCGAGCGGATAGCGATGGACGTAGTGGGCCCTTTTCCTGCCAGCAATGCCGGAAACCGGTATGTTCTCGTCGTGATGGATTATTTCAGCAAATGGCCGGAAATGTATGGCATACCCAATCAAGAGGCGAACACAGTGGTAAATATTTTTGTAAACAACTGGGTATGCCGCTATGGGGTTCCGATAGAGCTACATTCCGATCCAGACAGAAATTTCGAGTCAGCGATATTCAAGGAAATGTGAAAGGTATACGGTATCAAGAGGACTCAAACAACGCCGATCCACCCACAAACCGACAGAATGATGGAACGGTTTAATCGAACCCTAGTAAAATACTTGCGAAAAGTAGTGAGCGAGCAGCAGAAGTATTGGGGCGAACACATACCGAGGTTTCTACTGGCATACCGATCAGCGGTCCATGATTCAACATCTAGATCACTCCTGGACTGAGATAACACTGCCTGGCGACTTGGAGTTTGGTGTTAAGCCAGCCACAGAGAAACATGGAAAACAACACAACGCGGAAGAAAGGATTATCTCCCAAGATACAAACTAGCTGGGATGGACCTTATAAAATAATCAAAAGGTTGAACGATGTCGTGCACAGGATACAGGAAGCTAACAGCCCCCGTGCAAAAATGAAGGTCGTCCCCATAGACCGACTGGCGAAATATGGGAGAAGAGATAATGAGCATATTCGGGACGAATAGACTTAAGTGGGCGGCAGTGTTACGAAAATGTAAATAGTGTAACATCGTTTAACATTAAAATGTTAAACAAAAGCTACAAAAACAAAACAACGGACTTGTTTACTTGCTTAACAAACAAACAAACAAAAAAACAACAACATCAATACTAAGAAAGAGGAATAAACAAATAAACAACAAACAACAACAACTCTGAATGGACGAACGTAAATAAGATACAAAAACAACAAAGAAGAAAGCATGTATGAATGTAAACAACATGTAACCAACATGATTACATTCATAGAATTCTCGAGAGGAGACCAGAACCAGAACCTTCCCCTATGTGAACATTCATCAGACTGTTTACGTCGCTATATAAAAGGCATAGCAAAGCATGCAAAGTCGGAGTAAAAGTTCAGTCAGTCTCGTGTGAAGGCGCGTTGCCTGTGAAGATCTCCGTTATAAATATTTAGAGTACAATTGTGTAAAAATTGTTATTGTGTATCTCAAAGGGCATAAACAAAAGGAATAACGAATAAAGCAATTGTTGTTGTTAAAACAAGTTGTGAACAGTGGCACACAAAATTGTGTGATTAATAAAGGTTTCAATTAAAATTAAACACAAATTTATTTTTATTTTTATTTGCAATCTACGAGTTCATATTTCAAACGTTTTTAAAAGGTAAAAATGTAACAATATTTTATTTTTGTTCATTTTTTTAAGTTTTTATTGTTATTGTTTAAGAAAATGAAGCAAATATAGTTTTATTGATTTTTTTATGCGATTTTGCTTTAATTTTTTAATTAAAATTTGAATTTATACTGTTTTCAGGATTTTGGAACGAATCATTAAGTTTTATATGAAACTAGAGTATCGTTTTATGCGATTTCATAGTTTAAGCGATAATTTTTTTTTTTTTTTTGGAACGGATCTATCGCATAAAAGGAAACCTGAGTGTACAAAAAATAATTTTTTCTAAAGTCCCATTTGATGCAAAATTTCAATTTTGCACACTGCTGTATAAAAATATCTTGGATGGAATTTTTAAATGTTCTTTGTCAGTTGCCGTCTGTAATGACACATGGCGACACTTCACATTTAACTGACCATATGAGCATATGTGTTGGTAATATTTGATGTGTTTATCACAGCAACACATCAAAATTGAACTTTCAGTGTTCATTGTATTATTGTCGTGAAAGAGAAAGGAACTTGTGTATGATTTATGCAACGCAGGTAGTAAAAATCGAAAGTATTTAGATATTCTTCAAGCACCGATTGGCCTATGTAGGTTAGAGGACGTGTGCTAAGTACAGTACCCAGAGATCAATTTGATCCATTGTACACAATCGTCCTTAAGAAGCGATGGACAGGAGAGGGATGGAAAAAGGAGAGAAGGTAGGGAAGAGTGAATAGGAAGCGGAGGAACAACAGCACAAGAGAGGGGATAATACCCCCTGTGGGGTACCCCTTATTGCACGTCGAACAGAACATCCACCCAGATTCAAACGGATTAGTCTATTGCCCAACATGTGAGTGATAAACCGCACCAGAAAATCTGGGGCATGTACGTTCCTAAACGAATTCTCAATTGCAGAAGTGGTAACATTATTAAAAGCCTCCTCAATATCCAAAAAGTTCGACAGTGTATACTCACTCCTAGCCAAATTCGCCTCAACAAAACCTGTCACATCATGAAGAGCGCTCCCAACCGACTTACTTAATGTAAGCATGTTGCAACCTATTTAACAGAGACCGGTTTATGTTCGACCTCAAATATAGATCGATAAGTCTCTCCAAAGCTTTCAAAAGAAAGGATGAGAGCGATATCGGTCTATCATCCTTAGGGCCGATGTGACTGGGTTTACCGGCTTTCGGTATAAGCACAACGAGCACATATTTCCAACCATCAGTATATTACACCACCCGAGACAGTCCTTATACACGTCCGCCTGGTATTCGTATAATATATCACCAGCATGCTGAAGCAGAACCGGAAAGATACCATCCGGACCAGGCGATTTAAAAGTCTGAAAACTATTTATAGCCCATTCGACCCTATCCCTGGTAACGATCTCTTTCAAATCGGGCATCATGCCAGCATTACATACAGGATCAGCTACACCCAATGGATAGCTATCTGGATCCACACAATTGGGAAAATGAGTGTTCAATAGACCCTCTACGGGATCCCAAGACATCATCCTGCAGAAACGAGCCACTTCGGCAACATCCTCGATACTTTCGCAGAAACTCATCCAGTTGGTTCTCTTTGAACGTTTTTTTCCATTTTATACTCATTAAAACTAGATCTATACACAGACCAGTCAACATCCCTGCCCGACCTATTAGCCTTATTAAAGAGTCTCCTAGTACAACAGCGGAGTCTGCGGAGTTTCGCTTTCCACCAGTCTGGCTGGCTCCTCTTACCCCGGTAAGTAAGAGGGCAAGTATCTCTATAACAAGACAACAAAATACTCGTCAAATATCCAACTCGATCATTGATGCGAGGGTTGCAATGGCCCCTAAGGGCCCCAAGTTCCTCCTCCACAGCTTCCTCAACTTTGATCCAGTCGGTTCTTCTCGGATTCCTAGAAGGTTTATGAAAGCCACCAAACAGATTAATACTGAAGGATATCAGTTGGCGATCAGAGAAAGTACAACCAGTCCCTAATCATAGGCCTGTCCAAGTTAGAGAGCGTAATGTCAATTACAGTTTCCCTAACACGATTTCTAAAAGTCGGCGTATTACCAACATTACAAATGGTATATCTATTAAGAATAATAAAATTCAGAATCGACTCACCCCTAGTATTAATGTCAGCGCTGCCCCATTGGGTGTGATGAGCATTGGCATCACAACCCAAGACAAGACGACATTTTTTCCTTTTTGCATACTACACCAGTAGTCCAATTAGGGCATCAGGAGGAGATTCAACCTCGTACGGCATGTACACAGATGACAGCATCAGCTCGATCCCAAGGTCATCTCTGTAAGCCACAGTTGTTACGTCATCTGTACAAAAGGAAGGAGTGATTAGCAAGTTCAAATTACTTCTACCTAAAATACAGGTTCTTACCTTCTCACTTGTTTTTGGAACAAATAACCTATAATCAGGATCGCTCAAACCCAGAATCCTATTCCTAAGGATACAAGGTTCCTGAATAAAAAGCGATATCAACTTCAAGGCAGTACAGGATGGTAAACAGGTTGTGTGAGGCGGCTTCGCAGTAATGCAAATTAATCTGCACCACTTTCAGCCCCCTCTGGATCCTTGGCATCACCTATGTCCGGATGACAGAATCTAAGGTGCGCTAACCCACACAACACCACACCCTTTGTCCTTAGCCACTGAAGTGAAGTCTGATCTATCGTGACTCGAAGATCGCAGCCTTTTCTCTTACCATCACCAGCCAGGGACTTGACACTACCCACGAGCTGGTGTTCAATCCGTGATTCTGTTTACCAATATGTTTAGGTATGCTAAATGGTGGCGGCACCCATACCGTCACTATTGGACGCAAAGGGAGGCAGATTGAGGGATCACTCCACCGGGCCACAGTTCACCAAGGCGCTTCACTGCATCCACAACGAACTTTACAGTTCCTTCGTTTTTGCAGTCCACTACCTTGATGTCTTTGGACCAACGATAGAGGATATGCGGGCAATACTGCCTTCACAACTTTCCTCTCATATAAACTCGATGAGCCTTTATTCAATTAGATCCCATCTTGCAAGAGAGATTTTGCCATCCAAATCTGACCTATCGATGAAAGCCAACTGAAATGAAGGATCAGTTCCCAGGCTTCCCTGCTTTTTAGGGCGCTTTGAACCGGAGGGAGGCACCTCGTCAGATCTGTTTCTCTTCATGATTTCCCTTTCGGGAAACCTGCATAGAAGATCTATCTGACGACGTCCGGTCCAATATCAAGTGCCAGTTCGTCATCATTGTTCGTTTTGTCCAAATCCTTGTTTTATTCGCCATCCATATAAGTCCACGAGTGAGGGGGAAGTGAGGTCAATCATGCCATAGCCCCCGCTAGCATGACAAGGACTCGGTAGAAAAACTAATACCCACTGAGGCGCCCGGGTTCTTACCAACCTCTATGTGGACCACCGAGTTACCCTGTGATGTGGACCCTACACGTTGCGATTTGTTGCTCAACATGGATTATTTACGCTTCACTTAAACTGTTCTTGTAACATCGTAATCCAATGTTACTTGATTAAGTTGTACAACTTATCGTAACGTGCAGTGGAAGCTTGAAATGCCACTAATAATTGGGCCACTATTGACTCTGATTTCTCAGATACTAGATACTATATACAGCTCTATTGGATTATATCACTATTATCTAATGAATGGTTTATTAAGTATTACACTACATAACAATTAAAGATAATGCGTTTTTAGGCCCTTTGCAATTTATTAAACAAACAAAACACAAAACTTCATCAAAATTACAAAAGATTTTTAAAACACAAATTGCTGATGGTTTAATTCTATTTCGTACAATTAAAATAAATTCAATACATTTAATCAAACCAAAAGTTTGATGTGAAATTAAAATAGAGGAGGAGTTCTTACAATCTAAATAAGGAATAGGATCAATTTTTATTCTTGTCTATTGCTTGCAATTACAGAGGCCTTGGAATTATTTAGTCTATTTAAGGAAGTGTTTTTCTGTTTTGTTTCGGGGAGTTGCCATGCTTTACAATAGGAAAAAGTATACATTTATGGATTTCAGTAGCAAATAAAACAACTTAACCTATGAATCTTTAGTCTTAATCTTATGAAGCGTATATTTACAATCTCTAATATCAACGCATTCTATATATGTTATTTTCGTGCACCTCCGAGTGTTCACCCTTAAAATATACCTCAATATTAAAGTCAAGATCACGATTGTTCCGCTCGTTGGGTTTCATTTTAAAAGTGCCTTTGATCTCCTCACCCTTTTTTACTGTCAAATATTCGTCCAAGTAGAAAACTGTTTGTTTCCAATGTGTATATGTAGCTTCAGGCGAAGTGCTAAAACCAAGACGTTTATGACACTTGGTAAATTCAATATTGAAGTATGTTACAAGAGCCTGCACGAAATCATTACGTTTAATGATTAAACTGAATGGAGACGTAAATTCTAAATCAGCTTTTTTCACTGTGTATAAATCAACTTCCTTAATAAGATAGGACGTGGAAACAACCTGCTTTGGATCAACTACATCTACTAATGGTTCAGTAACAGCAACCTTGCGAATGCAGCTCATATCGAAACCATAAACATCATCCCACCAATTAATTTTTTCATCCTTGTACTGGCGATCTTCAATGGCTGTAATATAAAGTGTACCACGATCTGGGAACATCATACCATCAGGTTTTAACCACTTGTCGCGTGCAAACAATACTGTGTCCAACATAGATTCATAAAACAAACAATACCTAAATAGAAAAATAACATACTTTCATGAATCTAGAAAAATACAAAATTAATTATCCTTACCCCATCCACTCGGATATGATTATATCCACCTTTTCAATACCATTGGGCAACTCAATATCCTCAATTTTTCCCTTTACTACTTTAATGACATCGTTCAAGTTGTTATCAATCACTACTTGGCGGGCGTATTCAACAATATTTGAACAATCTACTGCAATTACTGTAGCAGCTCCAGCTTTAGCTGCAAACATTGATAAAATTCCTGTTCCGCAACCCACATCCAGCACAACCTAAATATTTATTAAACGTTACAATCAATAAAAAAAAGGAAACCGGAATCTACGGTCGAAAAAATCTTACCTTGCCACGAAATAGATGCTTATTGTGATACATAGCATTACGGTACGTGATTGTCCGTACTTCGTCTTTCAGCATCTCTTCGTGTATGCCAAAGTGGGCATACGAATCAAAGTAGTAGTCGCGAGAGGTCATTTCTTCAGCCGTTGCTACTACTTTTCCATCGCCATCAGTTATTGCCTTTTTTGTCACGTTGTTCGCTGTTGTATCGTTGGCGTTATTGGTGGACTGCATAATTATATCTTCAGACTAATAGAACAGAAGTGGAAGGTGTAAGGCTGAAATTAGTGGCAATCAGGACACTTACCATTTTTCCGTGTAATTTTAAGTAAAAAAGAAAATATATAACTCCTTTAACTGTAGACAGCTGACTTACAAAAAAAAATTGCCTACTACAAATGCCACTTATTTTTACGTTCAATAAAATAAATTTCTTTCTTGTTCGGTTCAATACAACAGCGCGGTGATCCCTATTAAAAGCGGGTTTTGGTCGCACACCGCATGTCAATTGCAAAAAAATAAGGGTTGCCATACTAAAAATGCTTCAAATATTAACCTTCTCAGTGGCGGCTTTTTTTCATACATACGTTCCATTTATGTATACATACAAGTTAAGTCGCTATAATAAATCAAACATTGTCTTAATGTGAATTACAAAATTTCTCCTTATAACTTTCCGAATAAGTTTTATAAATTATATAATTTGTTTTAAGTTTTATAATTTATAATAATAATTTATATCAAATAAAAGTTTAATTTTTTATCTATCTAAATATATATATATATATATATATATATGTATGTATGCGTATATATAATATATATATATGAATACACACATGTTGGTTTTGTTTTGAGTTTTTATAATACTGATATTACCTCTATTAATATATCTTGGTTTTGTTTCACTGACAGTGTTCTCTTTCAAATCATATCAAAGTTAATATTAGGTGAAGACTACATTTCGTTTTCCAGTATCATGTGGTGTGGAATAAAATATAGAATTTGAAAATAATTAGAATAGAACAGCAAATTTTTCTATATGTGTGCGCATTTAATAATCTTTTAAGTATTGGAAAGGGAAAAGTAGCAATTTTTAATGGTCTTTTGAACTTTTCTAAAGGTTCAAGTAGTCGTAACTTTGCCATAAAACCGTAGCCATAAAATAATCCATAACCATAATTTTATTATTAACAACAATTAGTCCTGCCATAACCATAAAAAGCTGTTTACGTTTTCGAGCATTCTTTTTTAAATACAGTTTCATTGCACGCTAAAGGAGTAGTTTTAAAACGTAAAAGGTGATGGAAAGTCTGATCTATTAACAGAGATTTATATCAAAATGGCTACAACCAAAAAATTTTCCTGAAAATAATAGATATGGACTAAGAAGAATTTTTGAACACCTACGAATGCCTGGGATTTTATACTACGTTTTCTTAAAAATATTGGCTTTTCAAAAGCGACCACCAATACAAGCACCACTTTCTACGAGAATCAATCTCTTAAGTTTACCCATCGCTTCATTGCTGTATTTTCTATTTATCAAAATATAAAAATTCGCTTAATTAATAACAACAAAACTAACTATCTTTCTGCTTCCGAATTACTTGCAGCTTCTAACCAAGCTCGTCTCTTATTTTGCAATCCTTGTACTATCTGTGAGTTTTGTCGTAGACATGGCGAGTTCCTTACCAGCTCTATTAGTTTTCCGGTTTTAATTTTTTAACTACAAAAATATTAACATTAATTTAAAGCATACAAAAATACTTCCCAAGCAATATTAATTTGAAAATTAACAGTAAAATAAAAAATCAAAACAATTCTGCCAATTTGACAATCAGCTGTTTATGGTTATGACGCAAAAACAAAAATTCAATTATTTATTACTGATTTACAGTGTCTTAAACGTATAATTGGACACTAGGTATGAGATTATTCAAATGTCGATTTTTCCGCTTCAATGGGAATATTCAAAAAAAAATTTGATGAGGATTTATAGATAATTAAAAATAAACAATGTGTCCCTATGTAGGCGCTATATAGGTACTATACAGGTAGTCCTTACATATGACAATAAATTTATCCTATCTTCTTACATTTGAGCAATAGGTAGAAACGCATGAATCTTTTGCTTTCTTTATATATATTTTATTGGCGTAGGCAATTCCTTAGTCGACTACGACAAGGAAATGAGAAAAGTTATGTTAAGAATGACCCTATTCATACGAGAAGAATTTTTAGCAGCACAATTTTTGTTCTTTCACGTAGAATGAATATAAATTTGAATTCATTTGATTTTAAAAAATGTGTATGTACTATTTATATGTTGCTAATGCGGTGATGTATCCAGTTAAGACTTTACGCCACCAAACAACTTTTCTCTTCACCTCACTTGCCTATAACTATTATTTTATGGCAGCACAATTATTCTGTTATCAACAGGGCCAGTAATAAAGGAACACTAAAAAAATTACGTAAAAACAGCCATGGATTACATAATTTGCGCATATTACAAATTTCGTCAGTTTGCCTTACAAAATTTTATAATTTGAATATAATTAACTGAAACTTGAGATTGAGTCAGTAAAATAAAGTTTTTAATATCGAACACCACTAATCAGAGGTACAATATCCAATGATTAAATCATATATGGGAGAAAGTTTTACACTACAGTTTCATGAATCGTGATCAATATTAGTTTTCAATGTTTTTACACATGCTACTTGTTGAAATATCAGGAAATTGCATTCAATTTTGTATTAAATTTTGTAGCAATTATTAATTTCGAGATATATTTTGCTAGAAAATAGGAATAAAACAAAACGACAGAACTTTCCGAAAACCGGTTGAAGGACAATTGAAACTCTAGTTCAAAGCAAATTTGGTTATTAATTTCGTTTCGATTTTTGAAATTGTGTTTGTGTTAAAAACTAAAAGGCAAACATTGAATGTGAAAGCATCGCATTACTTGTGCGCAACACGTATTTAAATATATCTTGCTTGTACATTTTGTAGTAAAAATAAATTAAATAACCTAATAATACAGCTCTGTTGTATGCTTTGACCAAGTGTGTGTTTTGGCGGGAAAATAGTTTGTATCAACAAAATATATATTATATGTACGCTAAATATCTTGGAGTCAATATCAGCGAAGTGGGAACAATTAAATCATTTACAAATTTAAAGTTTTACAATATTTATAAAAGAAATGGAGGGTTTTGATGAGGCTGGGGTATTTTTTTCGGATAATTTACTTGGTGATGGACAACAGGGACAAGATGGAAATCAAATTAATATGCAGGCCGTAAAAAAGAAATACAAGGAATTTTTGAGAACATTCAATGAGGACAATTTTTTTTATAAATATCGGTTAGATATTATTGTTATTGGTATATTGATGTTATTGTAAAAACAAAATTAATTTTTATTATTTCTTTAGGGACACTCTGAAAAGAAATTACCTTAATGGACGCTATTTTCTTGAAGTGGAAATGGAAGATTTGGCTGGCTTTGATGAGACATTGGCTGATAAGCTAAATAAACAGCCTACCGAACATTTGCAGATATTTGAAGAAGCTGCCAGAGAGGTAGCGGATGAAGTTATAGCACCTAGGCCAGAAGCGGAAGAACATATGCATGATATTCAAATATTGCTGATGTCCAATGCTAATCCCACAAATGTGAGAGATTTAAAATCGGATTGCGTTTCAAAATTGGTAAAAATTGCTGGAATCATAATATCAGCCTCTGGTATTAAAGCAAAAGCTACAAACATGTCTATAATGTGTCGGTCATGTCATACAGTAATTCCCAATTTAAAGGTAAATCCTGGACTCGAGGGATATGCTTTACCTCGTAAATGCAATACGGAACAAGCTGGAAGACCAAAGTGTCCTCTTGATCCATTTTTCATAATGCCTGATAAGTGCAAATGTGTAGATTTTCAAATATTAAAACTTCAAGAATTGCCCGACTTCGTACCTCAAGGAGAAATTCCAAGGCACCTGCAATTGTTTTGTGAGCGTTCGCTGTGTGAACGTGTGGTCCCCGGCAATCGTGTACTTATACAGGGTATCTATTCTATTCGTAAAGTGGGCAAACCATCGCGTCAAGATGGTCGTGAAAAGGCAGTTGTCGGCGTAAGGTCCCCTTATATGCGTGTTGTCGGAATAACTGTCGATACCGAGGGATCAGGTGCTATATCACGTTACAGCAATATCACTGCCGAGGAATCAGAAACATTCCGGCGCATGGCAGCATCCTCAGATATATATGAACGTTTAGCAAAATCTTTGGCTCCAAGCATCTTTGGATCAGAAGATATAAAAAAAGCCATTACTTGTATGCTTTTTGGTGGTTCGCGCAAACGACTTCCTGATGGGCTTTGTCGCCGTGGTGATATTAACGTTTTATTATTGGGTGATCCTGGCACTGCTAAGTCTCAACTGCTGAAATTTGTAGAGAAAGTGGCACCCATAGGTGTATACACTTCTGGTAAAGGTTCAAGTGCTGCGGGTTTGACAGCTTCAGTAATGAAGGATCCCTCAACGGTAAGTAGAAACACGAATTTAGTATTAAATTCATTTACATGGTTAAGTAGAAACTAAAAATCCTTGGCTTGTTTTGATTCAGACAGGTATATGTATAAATTGGATTACAGCCATAAATTATTCGCAGTGTATAATATTGCAGCCATAGTACAGTATCGATCATAACTAAACCATAGTAAATAAGATTTTTGCGTATCATCAATTTTGTTGAAAACAATTTTTAAATTGATTCGAATACTTGTTTCTTGCCATTAGTATTTTATACAATTAACAGTCTACAAATTGAATTACTTCGAACTACTTCTTTTATGCCTGTGAAGAGCGCAGTATAATACTATTTTTTCACGAAAACATCAGGAATCAAACTTGGTGGTTTTGTTCAATAGAGCTATGATTTTAAGAGAATTCACATGTCAAGAAATGATGTTGAGAAAGGACATCTTAAAACTTAAAATTTGTGTCTGACACCTGTGGTTGCTATACCAAATGCTCTGCTAAGATTCAAATTTTAAGAGATTCTGAGAACTATTGTTTAACTCAATCTATAAAAAATCCTGGGGTTGTTAAAATCAGCAGAAGGATGTATATAAAGATGTCCCGTAACTCCATGAGGGTTCGTTCATTTATTTTCAACGGTTTTTACGATTTTATTTTACCTTTAAAGTAAAAAAGAAAGTAGGTTTATTACCAAAATTGCCAAAACTATTTTAAAAGTGTAGGCGTCTATACAAATGACAATATTAAATGCGAATGCAGTTATGCATTGGACTATCAATTTGGATTCAGAAAGAAACATAGCGTTCTGGAACAGATATTAATACTGATCATATTAATACTGATCATAAGAAATGCAATCGGAGAGAAGAAGTATTGCCTTTTAAGTTTTGTCGACGTTTATCTAGTATTCAGGATCATGCCACCATGGTTCATAAGCTGAAACTAAATTTTCTTTTTAATATAAGCATGCAGTTGGGAATCTGAAAGGATAATTGTCTAAAGTTTATCGTTATTAAGAATCCCTATGAGGTCTCTGTGTGTTCATATGTGTTCAAACATGCCGCACATTCGCGTAAATAATCAAGTTTTATCTCAAAACCCTATCAGGAAATGTCTTCATCGACGATTTACTTTGAAATTTCGTATAAAGGTACGTGTGCCTTAAATTTTATGGGATTTATGTCCGAAACTTACGACTGATTGTAGATTGTTTACTTTACAAAAACAAAACTTTACCTGTCGAACGAAGGTTACTATATGTTCAGTACTTGAAGTAGTTTTTTCATCCAAATTCCAGGGTTTGTACTATTGTAGGCACATTCGTCTATCACAGTTTTTGTCATTCGGAGGTGCTGCTCTATCGTGTCACTCCGAACGGATACGTCTCATAAGTATCGTTTTGTATAAGTATCGTATAAGTATCGTTTTGTATAATTACTGAAAGTTTTTAAATTTAATATTCCTTAGAGGTTTGGGAGAAAATTTTTTGATGCAATCGTTATCAAATGAATAAAAACTGTATTCGTGATATTAGTTGGTGTTAATTATTTTAATTAATTATTTTCAATTATTTAACCCCAAAACTTTTGTCAGAAGACTGCTGGAAGGAGGTCGCCAATTGAAATATTTTCTTTTCATATTTCTTTTTTCGAGATGTCAGAACTGAGGTTTGATATCAAGCTCTTATCACACTACCTACTAGATTATGGCTACTTTTAGCAAATAGTTATTACCTTAACACGTTCGCGGACATGAATGATATAGCATTCATTTTCAGATTAATGCAAAAAGACGTGAATGCAATAGCATTCAAATTTTAAAGTCAATTTTAATTAAAATAATTTTACAAAAGCTTAAGTTTACTTAAGTTTACTTACACTTAGAAGAAATAACTATTTTATTTATTATTTACTAAGCATTTTAATTCAACTTTATCTCTTCTCTTCGTAGTTACCAATTTCTTTTAACGGTGAAATTGAATAAAATATGGGTGCAATTCTTGACGTGAATGCAATAGCATTTCTATTACGTAAATTATCAGATATCAGAGGTTGCTATATATAACGAAAATGTATCTGGCATTGACAGATGTAACCAAATAATATCATGTTATTTCTCACCTAAAAAATCTCTCCGCTGGTACGAAAAGGTTCTACTACTTCCATTAGATATTTTTGTATAGAATTCTTATTAGGTTTATAGGAAGATAAATGATTCAAATCTCATTTTAAAGACAACATAATAAATATGTTTTTAAAAATACCACAGAACTTTTTGCTTGATAATATCAACTCTCAAAGACACGTTAGACACGCTCCGCCATCGTATTTTCAAGATGCACACTATCAGGAAAAAATTTTGGCACCTTGAAATTACATTCGGAAAACATATTTAATGAAGTGCAAATACTGTCAGTAAAAAAATAATAAAATTCTAATAACAGAGACGTCAAAACTGTGTAAATAAACCTCCACTTTGTCCTGAACAGTACTTCAGATAATGACGTTTACCTCCTCAAGATTACATTAACTCCTAATCAGATATGAAGTTCTAAAAACCTTCAATTATAATAATGGTCAGAAGCATTTAGTTTTGTTTTTATATAAAAAATAATGAAAACTATAATCTATACCTTTTTCCATCGTTTTCACGTCATCCTGATCCTTTGTATATAGCGGTTAAAATACAATGCTCTAACTACTATTATAATATATTATCAAATCATATTTTGGATATTACATATTACAGGATATTAGTTCCAAGAATATTTGGCTGTCTATTTTTGCAGCTCCATGATATTATTTGCGTCCGCGAACATGTAAATATAAACAGGCGACAAATTGCAGTAATCGATATCATTTTTTCATATAGTTTCATAAAACTTTCATAAATGTTACTTTGACTATAAAATTTTATAAACTTGCTATTAATATTAATTTTAATTTTAATAATTAAAGTCGTAATCTTTTTTAAAATTAGCGTAATTTTGTAATGGAAGGCGGTGCCATGGTTTTAGCTGATGGTGGTGTTGTCTGCATTGATGAGTTTGATAAAATGCGTGAAGATGATCGTGTAGCAATTCATGAAGCCATGGAGCAACAGACAATTTCAATTGCTAAAGCTGGTATTACAACAACTTTAAATTCCCGTTGTTCTGTTTTGGCTGCAGCAAATTCAATTTTCGGACGTTGGGATGATACAAAAGGAGAGGAAAATATTGATTTTATGCCAACTATTTTATCACGTTTCGATATGATTTTCATCGTGAAGGATGTGCACGACGAATCACGAGATATAACAATTGCAAAGCATATTATAAATGTACATTTATCGTCTAACAAGTCAGCGCCTTTAGAACAAGCTGAAGGTGAAATTTCCTTGGCAGTATTTAAGAAATATATTCACTATTGTAGAACACATTGCGGACCACGTTTAAGTGAGGATGCTGGTGAAAAATTGAAAAGTCGTTACGTGCTAATGCGTAGTGGAGCTGGACAACAAGAAAAGTCTGCTGATAGGCGGCTAAGCATACCTATAACAGTCCGTCAATTAGAAGCTATAATACGTATTTCAGAATCGTTGGCAAAGATGCGTCTTCTACCATTTGCTAATGATGAGCACGTCAATGAAGCATTACGACTGTTTCAAGTGTCTACATTAGATGCTGCTATGAGCGGAAGTCTGGCAGGAGCAGAAGGTTTTACTACAGAAGAAGATCAAGAAACTTTAAACCGCATTGAAAAACAGTTAAAAAGACGTTTTGCTATTGGATCACAAGTATCCGAACAAAATGTGATACAAGTAAGTTGAAGTCTATTTATATAGATTTATACATATATATATTCATACTTACGATTGTATATATAAATATGAATGTAAACTTAATTTTTTATTGTAATTAATTTTTGTAGGACTTCTTGCGGCAAAAATACGAGGAACGTTCAATTCTCAAAGTAATTCATACCATGATACGTCGTGGAGAATTGCAACACCGTATGCAGCGTAAAATGTTATACCGTTTATGTTAAGTTTTTTTATGTTATTTTTTTTGAATCGAACTATACAATATCTTTTTTAATTTTTGATTTTGAAATATGAAATAAATAGTAGTTAAAGTAAACTTAAGCTATGAAATATGATTTCAAAATGATATCGAACGTACTCCAAGAAAGAAAGCTCAACTTATTTATAAAATGATTAGATACGTACATATGTGATGGAATAGGTCGATTTGAACCATAAATAGTTTTTTGAAAACCGCTGAATAATTGAATACGAATCGCTTATAGATTTCTTACATAAAGGCGAAAATGGAATTTAGGAAAAAATGGAAAATGAATAGAGTTAACTGTCTTTAATACTGGTTTATTTAGTCAATATTATTCCGATAATTTTGATATCAAATATTTTGTTGCCTGGAAGACCAATACGCAAAAGTACAGTTTCGGTGATTTATAAGTAAACATTTCACAATGTGTAAGAAGGGAGTTGCATCCTATGAAGGTAGTGCGGTCAACTCCAGTCGATAATAGGAATAGCAAATTAATTTTGTTGGGATATCGTAAAATAAGTTCTAAGAGGAACATTTTTTTTTTTGGAATTTCCCTGACGCATATAATAATTTATTTTAAAATAGCAACATAATAACCTCATAATCTCAGCGTAATACTAATAAGCAAATCCTTGAATTTGATACAAAGGCAATATATTCAAATATATTAAGTTAAAATAATAATACACTGCCTTTGTTGTACTTATAAGCAAATGTAACGGTTCTAATATTTTTTTTTTATAATTTACATTACCTGGTGCACGAAAGAAACATCGGAATTGCTATGGAACCATTGTATTTTATAATTTCAAAACAATAGATAACATCTATTGAAAGACTACTAAAAATACAAGTTAAAAGACTGTCCAAGTTTCCCTGCATTTACAAATAGCAAGCACAACAATCCAATATACCTTCTGATCTCTTAAACAAAACCTCAAAACTTCTATTGGAAGCTTACCTAAAAATTGCACTAAAATGATGGCTTCTAGCAATTTGCCATTGCCAAGAAAGCAACTATTTTTAACGAAATCCCCTCTTACTCTTTAATTGCGAAAAATACTGAAACTGTTAATACTAAGACAATACAGACTTTTTATTAACATTGTATTTGCAGCTGTCGACATGTAATAAAATAAGAAAAAAATAAATAAAATAATTCTTAAACTTCAGATGAAAATCTAAATCTTTAAACCAATAATAGATGGTTTTTTAAAAGAATACACCATATTCATAGAATCCTTTAAAACTGTTAAATAATTTTTTGAAATCACAAAAACATAAAACCTTCAATTAAAAATCACTTAATTCACTAATATCCATAAAAACCCAAGATAAAATTAAATACTTTACTTAATTATAAAAAGAATTTACAGTGTTATATCTTTACATGTCTCCCATTGAAGATATTTTTTTTTATCAGGAGTTGACTTTAATTATCATATTCAATATCTAAATACTTGTAGTTGATGACCTTAAATAGTGGAGCTGTGTTAACATCTGCAGGTGTGCTTCCATAATAATTAAACACATAGGCCTTTGCATTACAATGTTTTTATTCACTTTTATAAACCTTTCGTATTGTTTGCCGTTTTTTTCAATAATTCATTGATCAACATTAGAAGATTTATATAATAGTTCTCACTTCCTAAAACATACACTTTAGATAAGAATATACTCGAGTTAAGAATGTCATTAAAAGCTTGTTGATGGAATACATCATTACCAGAGCTACGTTACCATAAAAGCAAAAAATAGATTTTATCTAATTATAAAAAGCCTAAAAAGCCCACCAAAAGTGTGTTTTAAAGAATACATGAATACGATTAACAGAAAGAGACCACACCCCAATATGTGTTAAGAAAGTCAAAGACACTACTCCAGATCTATAACGCAAACCATTTATATTTTTTTGCCAAAACTAAATTAATAACAATAATAGTTTTGAAGTCGCCGTAGTCTAGTGGGTAGTGTGATGGCTTCTTAGACGAAAGGCCGGGGTTTGAATCCCCGGTCAGACATCAAAAACGAAATACAAATACATAAAAAACAAAATATTTCTGCGGCGACTTCCTCTCAGCAGATTTCTGGCAAAAACTCTGAGAGTAAATAAAATTGCCATGAAAAGTTTCTCAAAAATCTGTCGTTCGGAGTCGACTTTAAACTGTAGGTCCCGCTACTCATGTATAAAATTAACACACACAACATAAGTGGTGTAAGAAGCTAGGCCGTAGTCCTGACTGAAGGGTTGTAATGGCCAATTATGTGTAATAGTTTTGAAATAAGAATTAGTTTCTCTTTAGTCGTAATATATCTTCATTTCAACGACTATTGATTCGCAAAGATGAGTCAGTCACTGACGTTAAATTTTTATTTTACACCCAACATTCTCCTTCGGCGATGACGTATTCTAAATAGTTTTTATTTACATGAACATGTGTTATTTATTCTATTAAAAGGTTTTTATCGCACATTTTTGTAATCACTTGTTTTTCTTTATTACTGTAACAGAGTTGTTTTGATTGATTTGTTTTTAATTAATTTCAAATTCTAAATTTATGTGTACGTATGTTTATATAGAAATATATAAATACAAAAATATGTATTTATAAATTTAAATTAAAGTGATAGCAATAAATAAACGGAAAGGTCGCAAATAATAAATATATTTATTAGGATTGGATAGAAATTTACGAGGGATTTTAATCCAATTAATTTATTTACCCCATAATATGTATTTACATTTTCATTACAACTTACTTACATTAAATTATAAAATTTACTTATTGTTATGTAAGCAGATATAAATATATTGAAAAAAAAAGAAAAATTGAATGATATAACATTTTGGAATTGTCAATTTATTTTAATTATTTAATTCGCTTCGATTAGCATTCAAAGCGAACGGTTGATTTTGCTCTCGTTTGTTTAAATTAACCATGGCTCCGGGTAGACCGGACAACCTATATAAAGACAGGTTCTTTTCTCTTGCGGATTTCAAAGAAAATCCGTCCAAGAAAGCGAAACTAAACGATTTCCCAGCGTTACATATTCCAAAGACAACACACAAAAATTCACCAAAACACATCCTGATAACCTCCACCGAAGAAAAAAAGAAACTTTCCAAACTAAATCCATTTGTTATAAAAAAAGGAATAGAAAACATTTCAACGGAAATAAATTCGATTTCGATGCAACGTGATGAGGGCCTACTCGTTATTGCACGCGGTTGCAATTTTATGTCTCATCTCATGCAAGCTTCATGAGGCACTCAACTCCGTCAAAGGTATAATATACGCACCGTGTTTAATACGTGTTCCAGAAAGTGAGATAGTACAGGAGATGAAAGACCAAAGCGTTACTGACATTTACAAGTTCATTAGACCCCTCGAAGATTATAAAACACGTACTCCAGCTGACAAAATGATAGTAACTTTTGATTTATACCGTTTAGAGATACCCACTACTGTTGAAGTTGCTTCGTATAACTGTAAAGTAGAACACTACATTACCAACCCGATGAGATGTAAAAATTGTCAGCTACTGGGCCACACTAAAAATCGGTTTAGCCTCTGACTCTCCTACAAGACGAAAAGAAACATCAAACATTAAGACAATAAAAAGTACAGTTAATAAAAATAAAGAAATAAATACACAACGAACAACAAAAACAGTACGAAAAGAAGCATCAAACCCCCAGGCAAAAAAAAATGCAGTTAACGAAAATAAAGAAATAAATAAACAACCAACAACGGGAAAACCTGAATCCACAAAACCAACAACACAAAAACAATACCACAGGCTCTATTAAAATAAACACAAACATCTCTTTGTCTCCAATCTCGCACTTAACTCAATCACTTATAGAAAATGGCGAACTTTATTAGGTCGAGCGACGAGGAGTCTCTCGACGAGGTCACATAGGACCCAGCTAATGCGTGATCATATTAGTAAAGTTAACATAAACTCGCTTCTTCACACAAGGAGCTAATCTGGAGCCCAATACGGGATGCTGTCCGAATTTGTATATTATACATATACCGATTTGGGACCGCTTTCTTCCGAGATGGCTCCCAGAGGGTTTCCAGCTCAGTATCACAACTTCAACTACCTTAATCTAACACAAGTATCAATATTATATCTTCTTGATGGATTTCATGCTATTGTAATGGAACATACATGGACTTGTAAATAACTACCCTAACTTAACCCAAGCATTATTTCTTTACAAAAAACTCATTGTGCTTATAACTTTACACTGATTCATCCAAAAATCCTTCTTCACAAATTCAATACAAAATAATAGATCAAAGCAATATACAGGAATATTCATTAAATCGGATATTACACACAAAGAAATAAACATAGACACCGTATATCAACTCGGAATTTAGATACGGAATAAAAAGGGCCAAAATTGTATCTTTTGAAAACTTTTCCAAAACAATCACTCCCATACCATAAAAGCTGTAGATATACAAGATGAAACTTTAACTGATCCACTACAAATCGCTAATCATTTTGGGACAGAATGGGAAAAGTATTCCTCTGACGAAAACTTCTCACCCTTATACTGAACATCCAAGACTGTATCGAACATAACTCTGGAAAGCACTAAAGGCGAAGAAGCTTTATTATTGGATGAATCAATGGTGGATGAAACCATGGAGGATCTTAAGAGCTGCTTAAATAAAGTTAAAGCCACATCACCATGACATGATAGGATTTCTTATCCTATGATACAAAATCTTTCATATCAAAGCCAAACAAGATTACTAGATATCTACAACATTATCTTCAGTAGCGGAGTCGTATCTCATTCATAGAAACTTGCCGTTATCGTACCAATTGCCAAAAATAAAAACTCAGCTTCTGTAGGAGATTTCCGACCAATATCTTTATTACCATGTTGATCCAAAATTATGGAACATATCACAGCCACTAGACTAGCATGGTTCATGACCAAGAAAAAATTAATCGCAACAGAACAAGTTGGCTTCAGAGCTAATAAGGGTTGTGATAACGCCTTATTGCATATAGGCTACTATATAACTAAAACTCTTTCTGCAAAAAATCATGTAAACATTTTATCAATTGATTTTGAGAAAGCTTTTGATAGAATAGGTCTTCATGTCATTTTACACATCCTCAAATCTTGGTCGGTAGAGCCGAACATTTTTAATTATGTCAAGTCATTTTTATCAAACAGACGATTTAAAATTAGAATTAATGGACATGATTCAAAATCCTTTACCCTCAATAACGCCATTTCTCAGGGTTCTCCCCTATCAGTGATATTATTCCAGATCGCATTTAACGAAATAAGCAAAATTGTAAAAAACACCAATTTGCGACTCAATGCTTATACGCCGATGGTCTGTATATCCTCTGCAGAAGAAACAAAAACAACGAATTCACAGAAATTCTAAAAAAGTCCTACTTGACATCGATAAATGGACTGAATATTCTGGTGCTAAAATTTCGATCCAAAAAACAAATAAATTTTATATTTGCTGAAAGCACCTTCATGATTCCAATTGTTATGGAATTAATATAAATAACCATCAGTCACCGTAGTCTAGTAGGTAGTGTGTTGGCTTATTAGACGAAAGTCCACGGTTCAAATCCCCGGTCAAACATCAAAAACGAAAAAATATTTTTTCGGCGACTTCTTCTCAGCAGATTTCTGACAAAAACTCTGAGAGTAAATAAAATTGCTATGAAAAGTTCATGAAAAATCTGTCGTTTGGAGTCGATTTTAAACTGTAGGACCCGCCACTCATGTATAAACTTAACACACACAACATAAGTGGTGTGAGAAGCTAGGCCGTAATCCTGACTGAAATGGCCAATTATGTTTGTAGGTAACCATCAGATTGAAAACGTTAAAAAATTTCTCATCAAACTACACCCGGAAATATTATCTAGTTGCCCTAAAGAACTCATTAATAGCCAGAGTTAACATAATTAGATACTTAGCAAACAAGAGTCTTGTTCCCATCAATACTCTTCTTTACCTCACCAAAGCTTTAGTTCTAAGCAAAATGGATTACGGCTTATACATTTATGGTAAAACTAGTGAGTCCAGCATCAATATAATTAAGCCAATTTATCATAAAGCCATTAGGGCTTCGGCGTATACTTTCAGAACAACTCCGATCAACAACTTACTCGAAGAAACTGGTCTTTCGTTTAAATCTAGGAACACTTTACGAACATGCCTCAGTTTTTACTGTAAAATCCTGTACTTTTAATCAGGCTATTAGTCTTGCACATAAAAATAAAAATAAGACTGCTATCATTACAGATAGTCTATCAGTTCGAAAATCCATAAGTAGCCCATTTAATAGCAAATGGAAAATAATATCACATATTAGAAATTTGCTAACAGGGAATGAAAATAGCATAAAATTACAATGAAATCGCTGGTAATGAAACCGCCGATTCAGCACCAATCATAGTGGATGGTACAATAGAAAAAATTGATATTCGACGTAACGTTGAAAGCTATCTTAAGCTCAAACTCAAGGAAACTTCCACTACTCACTACCATATTCAACAATAAATCCTCAGCACAACTCACCAATATATCCTACAAGCATCTTAAAAAATGAAATCAAAACATTTTCAAGACTGCTCACATGATTCGTTACAAATTCTCGACCCACCTGCACAGAATGTAAATATAATTTAACTATCAAAGAGAGAGAGAGCTTTTTTAATACATAATTTCATAAGATATGTTAGATTCTCCCACCCATGTTGTTCACAAATGCTAAAGTAGGCAATCGAAAAAAGTTTCCCTTTCTTTTTGAGCTGCCGCAGATACCACTGTCCCTTCAATTACATACATTATTAACATTTTTCTTGCAACCTCACCCTTTAAAACCAAATCTGTTCTCCATGAACCTTGCAAACAACTATAGGTAAGATGAGCCCTAAAATGGTGTTTTGAGGCCAAATGATGCTTTAAGCAAATGATGTAGAAAATATGTAAAACTGCCCAATCCAAGTATGGATTCTAAAAACCACTGGAGTATATGATATCTTTATAAAGACGATTATAATACGATTACGTATCATTACGCGTGAAATATAATGAGTTCTATTGAACCCAGAAAAAAGGGTCTGAAATTATATTGTGGGTAATGAAGATTTTAGAGCTTTCTCTGGAAGCTTGCTCTGGAAAACCTAGTAATCTCGTATTAGAAATGAGTAACACAGTGATCGCCCAACCATCGCGCTAACGCTGTTGAGATGTTGGAGATGATATTTTGTGGCTATAATGTTGTAAATTCGCCGTATTATAGGACAGGCACTGGCAAGCTTAACTTTAAATGAGAACAGTCGAGGCACTGAAGATATTTTTTTGTTTATTTATAAATTGAATCTTCAATTACACTGAAATAACAACACCATAAGTTATCAAATCTTATCTATAAAAAGTAAATTAGTTATGCCTGGCCAACATCAGGAATAAATTCAGCAATGGTGGTAGTTTATATTTGGAGACGATTACTAATTTTGTATGGTGAATGAGAGCAGTCATGTCCCGTTTTTGGGCGAATTTGTATCAAAACGTTCAAAATGTTACGAATGGATTTGGGTTGTGTTACAGCTTTTTTAATTATTTTTCACAATATATTTTAATCTCTGCTTGGACTATTGAACGTTGAAGTCCTTACTAATATTTGAGCATCATGGTTGAGCTATAATAATACTCTATATTTTGTTCTGGCACCTTTGAATTTTCTCTATAATTGTTTTAGAAGTGAATTGTACAGTAATAGTTTGTAATCCATTAGCCCAATAATTTATGCTAACTTAACTTCTGCGTGCAATTTCTATGCCAAGCTTCTACCGAAGTGAATGCCAAGATATTTTTGTGCGAAGGTTGTGACACTATTTGGTTATTTATTCGAACATGTTTTACTTCGTAGCGTAAATGATACGTGCACATAATTTTGTTCATTCACATTTATTCGCCACAGATTTCACAACTTGTCTGGATGAAAAATTTGTTCTTGTTCGCATTAGTATGACTGGTCAATAGCACGTTCTGAGTTAATATCAAATATAAAACGGATTTTAATATACTACTCTGTGATACACTGGCTACCAAAAGACGGGCAGCACTAAAAAAGTCACTTTCATTTATATTGTTTAGTTATTCCTCACATCCATTCCGTTAATGAAGAATAAAGTTACTGTGTATGGCTGTGGTCTAAAACATGCCATCCAGTTCCGTTAGGTGGTTGTTTAAAGCAAGGTTCTATATCGTGTTGAGAAGGCTATAAAAGTACTAATTTAATAGTGAGTTTCAAAACGAAGATTGAAGATTAAGGGTTGTTTATAAGGAAAAAGATGGACTTAAATTTCTATAGATAGGATTGAGCTGCTAGCTCAAAGCAAAGATTTGAATTAATCAGAAGTATTAACCTCCTATTTGATTCCTTCCACATTTACGAGGAAATATTTCGGAAATTTAACAGAAAATGAAGGGTCCGTACCAATGATAGCATCGTTACTGTCATTAAAAATGACATTTGGTTTTGTTTGGTATATTCCTTGCAGAACTGGATTTAGAGTTAATCATTTAAATAATAAAATAAATTTGCTTAAAATTTCTTCAAATTTATTTTACTTATTTATTGAATACAATATAAATGCAATTTATATTTAATTATTTACGAGCTGCGTAACTTCGACCTTATCCTCGGTGTAGTGTAACAGACCATAGTCTTTGTAGCCAATGGAACCCACAACCTTCACGCTAATAGCCTAGCTCTCTACCCACTAGTAAAATTAAGAAAATAAACTTAAAGAATACTAAATTAGTTCGTCGAATGAGGATGTTCATTGTTCTCGATCTTAGTAATACTTTACATTTAAAGAAAGACAAATGTCTTCAATTATGTATTACGCATTTTGCATTTACGAATTTTTTTGTCCTGTAAGATATTAAGCGCAATGCCAATACAGAAAAAAAAATTAGTTGTATTCTATTTGTACTTAAATTAATTTGTGACAAAATTCAAGAAGTTCAGTATGCGTTTTATTATGTACAAATAATTTTGATAAAAACAAACTTCTACTGATTCAGCTGAGCACCATATCTCACCTTTTAAACTTTTTACATTCTCACTCACGAAAGCATTTAGTAATTGTATTAAAACAAATAAAAAAAATATGTTTACATTAGTTTGTGAATGAATATGTTTGGCTATACTAATCGCATCTACTGAAAAAAGTTCCAAAATACGAATACATACTTAAAAATAAGTTCACTGATTGAAAACGTGATACAAAAATTTCCAATTCATTATTCTTTCTAATTATAACTAATCGACTTATTAAGAGCATGAGATAATTTTTAAGGTTTGTACAAACGTAGCTTTCTTATCACATGAAACTTTTTCCTTTTTAATTAATTCTATGACCTCTATTTCTCTAAGTTTGGAACTATTAGATAGAAAGATTAAAATCAGTCTGGATATCTTTAATGAATAATACCGGGTAAATAGGTACATTTTCAAGGGTAAATAATTTTACATAAGCCACTTAGTAAGAATTATAACATAAGTGTATACAAAGATAAATCTTTTAAAAATAAATGTTTTAAATGCTATAAACTCCTCACTTTATCCAACAGTACACAATTTGTAAATAAAATCAATTTAATACATCATTATTTTGATATAGCTAAGGCAGTGATGGTAGAAGGAAAGAAACTAAAAGGAAAGAAACAGAAAGATTTCATGCCATCTCTAGACTAAAACTACTAAAAGAATTTTAACAAAAATAATAAAAGTATTGTATTATTTAATAGAAACTATCTGTTTACATGATTTTCTGGACATTTCTGAATAACATATTATTTCTTTCAGTTTTCTTTTAAAATCAACTCTTTTCTAAAGCAATTAGGATGTGACAGTTTAATGATCATCTATTCTAATCCAATGTCAGAGAGGTACAATTGTTATTGTTTATTTAATAAGTTATTTAAATGATTTCCATAAAGCACTAGTCAAGTATGTAGTTGGCGTAAATATTGTGGGTTGTTATATATTTAAATAAGTACATTTTATATACATTTATATATAATTAATACTTTAATATGCAAGACACATACATACATATAAAAAAAATTAATTAACAGTAGTGACTTTTAAAATAAATATTAAAGATTTTATATGATATTTACGGATACTTGAAGAGACACAATTTTATTTAAATACATTGTATGTATTTGCAAAAGCTAGAATTTTTTGACTTATGTAATGTATCGTTATATAGGAATAAAATGAAATAAATAAACTATCCCACTTGCCAAGATATTACTGTGGTTTGTCAGTCCCACCAGGGTGTGTTGTATATAAGTATGTCTGTATGTATGTCCGGTTATCTGTATGACATCTGACTTGAAGAGAGGCTTTGCAAGCCACTATTTAACAAATATAAACAAATCTGACGTGTATCAAATATTGTATAAGATTTCCTATAAAAGCAGTGATATGATGTTCAGTTTCGTTATTATTATTTAAGATTTGATTTGATTTAGACAGTGTGTTTAGACAGTGTTTTTTGAAAATATACGGTAATATAATGGATCTAACAGGAAAAAATGTTGTTTTTGTTGCCGGTTTGGGAGGAATAGGTTTCGAAGCCTGTAAACAACTTATGACCAGAAATGTTGCTGTGAGTATTAATAAGTTTGGTACTTATTGCATACAGACTACTATAATTTTAACTTTTTCTGGTTTTTGCAGTACTTGGTGGTTTTGGATGTCGTAGACAACCCAAAGGCTGTCCAAACTTTACAAGCTATAAATCCAAAAACAAAAGTTGTTTATATGAAGTTCGATGTGACCAATAAAACAGTAATTAAAAATACAATTAGTCAGGTAGTAGCTATGGTTAAATACATAGATGTTTTGGTAAACGGTGCTGGTGTCATAGCTGATCGCAATATTGAACTTACGATCAATGTAAATTTGATTGGTCTTATAAACACTACAATGGAAGCACTCCCTTACATGGATAAAACACAAAAAGGTAGAGGTGGAGTCTTATTAAACATTGCTTCAGTCTTGGGCTTGGAACCATGTCCCCCAATAGCTGTATATAGCGCCTCTAAATTTGGTGTTGTCGGATTTACACGTTCATTATCGGTAAATATTGTATCTAGTTCACTTTAATTACATATGACAAGAAATGCAATTCTCGATCTGACTTTAGGATCAATATTACTTCAATCGTTCTGGCGTCGCTGTAACTGCAATTTGTCCTGGCTTGACAGAGAGTCCAATGACTGCAAATCCTACCATAAGCGATACTTTTGAATATTCTAAACCATTAACAGATCACGTATTTTCTGCTCCACGTCAACCAGCAGCTAAGGCAGGTGAGCACTTGGTGAAAATTATTGAAATGGCACAAAACGGAACAATGTGGATCAGTGATAGATCTACTCTAACCAAGGTTGAACCCAAACTTTTCTGGCAACCCTATTAACTAATGAATTAAATATCTTAAGATAAACATACATACATACATATATAATGTGATGAGTTCATGATAATACTGTGTCATATTTTATTCTTCAATACAGTTTATTTTCATTTTTATCCAATGTGTAATCCAATTATAAATAAATTAATTTGTTAAAAATTGTACATGTAGCTCTTCAATTACGGTAAAATTTAAAAAAAAAATAAATTAAGGGCTTGAAGAATAATGGGAAAATTTTGTAAATTGCTACTAATTAACAATAAAATGTATGAAAACAAGAAGTTATCATTTAAGAATATTACGATCTAATTGGGTGAGATAAGTATACACTTTAAATACTAATTAACTACAACAATTCATTTGATTCAATTGAGGTTTGCTTCCACAAGAATTATTTCGAAAAACAAAAAAATTTTTCAAATTTGTTTACAATGTTCTGCTTTTCTGAGACCACATGTCAATGAAAAACAGATTTAATCAAATTATTAATTTTTGATAAACAATAAATCAATTTTATATAATAAAATTAGCAATACAGTAAACAATGACAAAGAGTTTAGGCTAAGTAATCTTATGCTTTGATTTGCGCTGTTACTAACCAAGGTCATGCTCACGGCGCCATCACACCGGTCAATAGAAAGGTGATTGAACCTCCTGACACTCAAGCCTTAAATAATGACGGCTAATCCCGGTCTCTCCGTGCGTATCCATTACGTGCCTTAATCTGGTCTAAACCTAATAACGGATTTCTCTTTCCCTTCTTAAATCACTGAAGGGTTGTATCTCTTACGAGTTTGGTATACCTTAAAATATACAAAGCCGATAGGGATGCCAAAGCTCAACCCATCCCAGATGTGGCAGTTTCAGAGGTTCCATCAGTGGAAGATACTCTAGAATAGGCAGCAATGTTGGACGACTCGGCATCGGAGATCTTTCGATTTCCGCCAGGAGTTTGCGACCATGTGACTGAAACACCTGGATGGAAGTCTCCTGTCGAACGAGGAAATGGACTCAACGGCCGTTGCAGATAAATACAAAAGTAATGCAGGTTAACATTCACTACTCCAAAGCTGCTTTGACATAACTACTACAATGAAGGGAAGATATATTTCAAAAGTGTAGAGAGGAACGATCAGCTATCGATGCCAACGATTCTCCATCCTATGTAGGGAAACACGGACACTAACAAGTCAATTGTTAATTCGTTATGGAATTTGAATTGTCAACCTTAAAGATAGGTGACGAACCCACGTTCGTTAATTCAGTAAGTAGGAAGGTCATTGAAATTACTCTAGTAAGTGATTCTAATGGGAAATATTTTACGGACTGGAGGGTCCTAATGATCGCTCTTTATCAGATCACGCGTACATAACGTACATATGTATTTAATGGAGTCTCGGGAAAGACAAGGTGACCATTCAGAAACAGGCAGGATACTGGATCACTAGGACTGGACCAGTGTTTTCCGCTAGGTTAGGAGACTTGCCATATGCGGTAGATAGTCTGACAAACGCCTACAAAATAGCTAGTGCGCAGCATGTTACCTTCAATTTGAGCGTAGATATATTTGGTGGGCTCATTTAAACTGACGGTACTATACCTATATGCCTATAGGTGACATTTAATATGGTAATTCCCTGGCTGCAGAGAATTGATAATGCCTGTTTCAAGCACTCATATGTATCTGCTAAGTGAAGAGAGGCGAAGATCGTTCTCACCCCAAAAAGGTTAAGAGATCATCGATATCTACTGTGGTCCCAAACCGTCTAGTCATTTGTTCTGAAAACGTTGGAGAGGATTCTGAACCTCGAATTATGGTGCAACTATTTTCCCGAGGTTGCCAGTAGTGCACAACACGCCTTCACTAGGAGCAGAAGACAGTACTAAGCTCCCTGGTGGGGAACATCGAGTAAGCTCTGATTTACAAAGCTTTACTCTCTGGCAGCCTTCTTTGACGCCCAATGCGCCTTCGACAAACATTGAGAAGCTGTTGTTAACTCTTAATAACCGCAGTGTTATCGAGCCTGTTACGAAGTACCTTACTGTGCTTTTGACCACGATGATAATTTAAGCTTCTCTAAATGAGGTTCATATGACAAGGAAGGTAAACAGAGACACACCACAAGGTGATGTTTTCTCACCCTTGATTTGGAATCGTAGTAGAGCACTTATGCGGATTAACTGTCTACTATGGTATCAGGCTTCGATCCGCAAACTCTCTCTTCGAGATGAACGCATCGTGTGGTTTAAGTGTCAATTCTCGCAAAATGGAATTGATGCTTTTTACCAGGCGATATAACTTACCGATTTTTAATGGGGTTCAACTCTCTTTCTCTAAGAGAGTTAAGAATCTGGTAGCAACGCGAGCTCTCATCGAAAAGCAGCGTTATTGATAGGACTAGGAAAGTGATATTATTATTATTATTAGATCTGGGTTCTTAATCCACTTTCAACCTTGCTCTATGGTGAACGGTGTGCAAACACCAATACCATTGCCAGCTGATAGATAGAATACGCATGAAATCAGTAGCTCTCTTCACCAATGCACTCCGTTACTCCCAAACTAAGACATTATTTGCTGTAATAAGGTCCCCTCTGACCTTTTGTTAAGGCAAAGGGCTGAGCTGGTGGCAGTAAGACTCAATGCAGCCAAATACCGGCCAAATCTAGACTATTGATGTGATCTTATTCTTGGGTTGATTATATGATTGCTTATAACTTTCTCAATATAACATTAGGTTGCAGAATTCTAACCATGGAATCCGCATTGCTGGCACAAAGATGAGTTGTAGGGTGGATGTGGTATTTCCATTAAGTGTTTTGATATTGAGCATTCTTATAGACTGTATGACCACAGAAGTATTTTTCAAGCAGGGGTTATGTCAATTTTAAAAGCAGAGCAGTGCTTGTTGAGTGCGGGATTTTCCCTGAAAATCTTTTAATTTAGTCGGACAGTCGGGCTGCGATTAAGTCTTTAACGAACGTAATTGTAATGTCTGACCTTGTCTATGAATGCCGAGGGTTTCTTAGAGAAATTTCGGATCATTCAAAGATAAGTCTTTTATGGTTTCCGGGACATATTGAAATCGTGGGAAATTGCATTGCGGACGAGCTGGCCAGAGTCGGTGTGGAGCCCGCAATTTTCAACATGTTACAGGTTATATGTATCCCGATTGATTCATTTAATCTGTATATTGTCCACTCATGTTATGCGGAACTTCAATCTCGTTGGCCGTACGAGGCTACGTGCGATATTGCTAAATTCTGTTGGACACGTATGGATAACCAACTCACTTCCGTGCTTAAATCGCATGGCCATCCATTGCATAATTACGGTCTTACAGGCCGTTGTTCTTTTGCAAGACATGTTCGACGAATGACTCTCGCAGGATCTGTGCGCCTGAGGAAGAGAACGTAACAAGAACTGTTCTTCTTCAGTCGTAATACGTCCTCTAAAATCCTGAATTACACTAAACCAAAAATTTTATTAATAATAACTTAATCAATAAATGAAGAAATTTCTTCAATAAAATGCCTTCATTAATAGTGGGAAAAGAAGTAATGTGATTTATGATTTTCTATCGGAAACCCGTAACGATCGAAGTTTCGAAAATACAACTTTTTAAAAAGAAAATTGAGCAAAGCAAACATTGGAAAAAGAAATAATAAAAAAATTTATTACGTACAAACAAACAAAGCACAAGAATATCCAAATTCAATTAAAATAAAATAAAAAAAATTCGGGTAATTTATAACACACTAATTGAAACTGAACTCTAAAATTAGAAAAAAAAAGGAGAAAACAAAACTGAATTATTTTCAGTTAAAAAGGGAATCCCCAGTTCTGATATCATGGCGCAATTAGGGACAATGGCCGTGCCATCTTTTATAAAAAAGAAATTAAAAAAAAAATTAAATCCCGAACAAAAAAAAAAAAAAAAACGCAACTTCAAAAATCTAACGACGCACAGTAAAAATTACTACTAATTCAGCAGCTACGCAACTGCGTCGTTTCGCAGCAAAGCGAGACATGAGTGTATATATATTTTTCATAAAAAGTTTTTTTTTTTTGGACAGTTAAAAAAAACTTAAGAAATACCTCTGAAAAAAAGTAACATATAAATTCGATAACATTATAATTATGTACTAAAAAACGTAAACGTAAGTTCACAATTAAATAAAGTTACTTAAGTAAAACTTAAGATTAACATATTAATCTGTGGGCTGTTGAAATATGTATTTGTGGTAATATTGTATAAATACTTTTGAATAAAGAACTAAATTAATATAGATTCCTTTGGATACGTTAAATTAAATAAAAAAAAAATAGTTTTTAAAAAAAATATATGAAAAGCATTGCATGCGAAATGTATATGATATTTTATGCCTACAAAATATAAAAAAAATTTCTTTTGGTTTTAAGATTGAATATGACAATTATACTCAGGGCTGTATTTGCTTTTTATTTTCGTATTTTTTTTTTTTTAGTATTTCTTCTTCGTAGGCAGCGACCGTACTTCCGGTTATTATAAAACTTATTTGGAAGTACCGTATTGAATATCTTATTCTCATCATTTGTTTTCATTACGGTAGGTTTAATTAATTTTAGGTAAATTTTTCAAAATTTTTGTTATATTAACAAAGCTTATTATTTTTAGTTAAATTGCGTTCAAATCCACAAGTTCTTGCAAAATAAATTTCTAATATAAAACTTATTTCGTTAACTTGAAGAAAAACCTTAGCTTTTAATGAAATTTATGTAGACCTGAAGAAAACTTGTATAGCTTTGAATAAAAAATCCTAAATAAGAGCTAATATCTTATCAGAATATTAACAGATACCTTTCTGTTTTTATTTTTAAACAACATACATATTAACCGAAAACTAAGTGGTGTTTTATTTCTCACTGGTTATATCCTAGAGATAGTAGATTTTATTAGCCGCGAAATGATGTTCAACTTCCCTACAAGTGCAGTTGATGAGAGTCAATACTTTCAATACTTTCCTCAGTATTTACTTCAATAAATAAGTTTGTAATGCTTTTACCTAAATTTCCAGCTCTCTTCTGCTCACCGATTGAAGTTTTTGATGAGTAAGTCCTCTTCTGGACAAAGTGAGTTTGTTTTAGCTTTGTCATTATGTTGTTACGTTTTTACCTTTAAAAAGCATTTAAAATATGAGCTCATAGATTTAGTTTTAATTAAAATTCTTTATTGTTCGCACAATTCTGTGTGCCACTGTTCACAACTTCATATAACAACAACAATTGCTCTGTTTGTTATAACTTCGTTTACACCTTTCGCATAACAATAACAATTATTAGACAATTGTTAGACAGATTTTCAAACCACGATTACTGCCTTCAAATGCATCGCGTCTTCACACAAAACTGACTGAACTTTTACTCACACGTTGTCTGCTTGCCTTTTATATGGCAACGTAAACAGTCTGATGAATGTTCTTGAAGCCGAATGCTCGTGGCTTTGGTAAACGTAAAAATGGTAAACGATGTAAAAGCGAAACACCAATATCTAGATTTTTCTGTTTTCGTAACAATATTAAAATATTTATCGTATCTTCCTTGAAAATATAACATAATAAATATTTCAACGTTAATCGTTTTATTAGAATTTGTAGATATATTACTGGTCTCACAGTTATATAATGGCAATAAGAGCTAATATTATATCTGTGATCAAATTTTGTACATCATTTCTTTGCAATTTCTGTTATTATAAAATATTGTTGTTAAATTTTGTTCGGTTAAAAAAATATGTCTTTAATACTGTAATGTTATTATTATTAGAATATTTGTTAATATGTGACTAACTGGAGTTTTTGTCAGCACTTACATAACTGTACTTCCATTCCAATGTATTTATATTTTTAAAGTTGTCTGTTGGTGAGTTATTTTTTATAATGCTTTTCTTTTTTAAATGTGAATTTGGGTACGTTCGTAAATGCAGTAGTTGTGCAACACTGAAGCATAATAAAAGTAAAATGTTCAAAAATGCAATACTTGGCAGCACTGATTTGCGCCGAACGTTTTTTTATGGAGACAAAAGGCAATGCTCTCGCAAATTTTTGCAAATATTGCAACAGTTTGATTTCAGCTGCAGTAGTTCGCGGTAAACCATTTCTTCGAGCGCATTGTAGTTTCTTGAAATAAAAGCTCATATACAAAAGAAAATTTTGCTTTATTTGCAGGAAAATGGAGAAGTAATAAAATTTAACAAAAATTTTTATAGAAAATTTTAATTATTTATATTTTAAGTTCCGAAGAAGATTTCACTTTTAATGTGTAATAATTAATAATACACACTCGACTGGATATGGAGTCGAACTTCCAGGAAGGGAGAAAAAAAAAGTCAGTGTTGTGGGGAAAAATTTTATTGAAAATTAAAGAAATCAGACCGGACTTTGAAATGACAAAGGAGCAGATAAGCCGGAAATTTTTGAATTTGCACACAACTAAATAAAAATTAAAATTAGAAATGAAAAGACTGGGCGAAACGCCACTTTCTGGGAATTCTACGACATGTTTGATGAAGTCTATGGTGCAAAACATTCTATTAATCCACCCTTAAGGACTTTACAGTCCTCTCTTAATGCAGCAAATAATCCTGAAGACGAGCAACCAGAAACCAGTCTCAATGACTCCCTTATTTATCCTGAGACTTCAGCGGATGAATGTTGCTTTTCCCACAAAAAATTTACACATTTAACTAAGACTATGAAATGCTAAATTTTTTAAAAGAAGCAAAAAGAGGACGAAGAGAGGCACAAGGAAATTGTCGAGTTAGAATGCCGAAAAATTTAAGTGGAACGGGAATTAAGGCAATGCGTGAGCTACAAAATATTTTGCAAAAAATGGTTGATAAATGAATTTTTAATAGTTATTTTAAGAAGTTTTAATTAAGTGCGTTCTTTTAATTTATGATTAAACAATTAGGGTCCAGAAATCTTTTCTAAATATTATTTTATAATTGGCAAATATTAACTGAATTTTTTTATTTAATCTTAGAGTTTTTTGTTGTTTATTGAAATGGAACTGAATTCAATTTTTTTTTATTAAATTTTTTTTTATTTATTTTTTAGTTAAAAGCTACAAAAAAAAATAATAAAAAATAATAAAAAAAATATTTTTTAAAAACAAAAAAGTGATGTTAAATTTCTTCTTATAGTTAATCCATCAATGTCTATTTCATTTTCTTCGACGAGTATTTGAAGAACTGGGATATGTTTCTACAGTGTGAATGCCATTCGTATTCTCATTAAGTTCTCTCCTAAGATAATCTGAATGATTTTCTTGATTTAAAATAAAATTGTGCAGTATAGTGCAAGCATATACAGTCTTAAATGCCTTTTCTATTGACCCCAAATTTAGATACTTTACAAAAACTCTTGTTGAACTTAAGTAATAATTAAACTGTTTTTGTGCAGAACTGAAATGACCATTATCTCTATAGGGCGTCATTAAAAACTTTGATAACGGGTGAGCTAAATCGCCTAGTATAAGGGCATTTTCTGCAAGTTCAACTCGATTTGAAACAATTGAATTGAAAATTGGGCTAGTTTTCAACACGTGGGCATCATGACAACTGCCGGGGCATCCAATAAACACATCTAAGAATCGAAACTTGCTATCGCAAATGGCCTTAAGAAAATTAAATTTTAATAATAATTAGGTATTATACATTTGAAAAATTAAAAACTATGAAAAAATACTAAATTGCATTATAATGGTATAATTTCCTTTTCGGTTATAGTAACTTGGAGCATCTTTGTTTGGAGTTGGTATGCAAAAATGGGTCCCATCTACACACCCGATTACGAAAGGAAATGGGTTGTGTCTGCTGTTTTGAAAATCTTCCATAATATTTTTTTGTTTTGAAACTAAGGGCCATGATATTTCATTTTTTAAGCAACAAATAAGGTCAATGATTTTATAAAAAATTTTATGAGTAGTTCCCTTTCCTATATTAAAGCGGTCACTAAGGTCCCGAAAAGTCACATCGCTATTACAAAGTTTCCAAAGCGTGACGTATAAACATTTTTCTAGTGAAATTCCAAGCCGACCACGATGTGCTTTTGTCCACAAAGGCTTTAAGGAATTTCGCAATGACTGTTGTGGTGAAGAAAATTTAAAATTTATATATTATTATTATTTATATATATATTATATTATATATATTATTTAATTATATACATAATATAAAGAAGATGTCACATCTTACCACAAAAGAAGATTGAGACATTCGAAAATGGCTGTAGAATACATCATCTTGATACCAGTTTATTTCAAAGTAATTTTTTATTTTAGGAATATGCCTGCTTTTTAGTTTTAATTGATTTTTAATAACCAGAAGCCTTTTAATTTTTTTCTTATTCTTTTTTTTGTTATAATTTAATAGAAAGCTGTCAGGTCCGCCGTCTAAATTTTCAATGATATTTGTTATTGTTAATTTTGAGAACATTTTTTTTAATTTTTGCAGAACGTTCTAAAAAGAAAATTCTGATTAGTTATTGTGCAACAGCTGATCACGCATTAGAAACAAAACTTGGCACAACTGACGCAGTGGTGCAAAAATTTGCTGAATTTACGAACGCACCCTTCTTCTTGAGAATCATGTATTCCTACGTAACACTCGTCTTTCTCGAAGAGCACTTTCGTTTGTGATTTATTGGCCAGTAGACACAATAATATTGAAAGCTATATTCAAAGGAAAATGTTAAGTTATGCTCAACTACGAAAAGTACAAATCCTATTTCAAAATTCCTGATATTGCTATTATTTGCTGGGTAATGTTAGGATATTTGCAAATATTTGTTGAATTTACCATTTTTCTGTAAATATCAGATCAATTCATTTTTATTTTATTTTTTATTTTATTTTTTATTTTTTATTTTAAACACGTATTGCTTGTGGTCTAAGAAACATTTTTTGTTCAGCGAAAATTATAATATTCTAAAAATTATAATATACTATAAATTATAATATACTAAACACAAATTTCTATTTATTTTTATTTATTAATATGAAATTCTTGAAAACAATAATTAGCATGAAGCAAAATTTTGCATTTTTTGAATATAAATGAAGTTCGGCCAGGACAAACTTTGCAGCGATGGTATTTTGATTCGCTTCTTATAATTATATGATCCTTTCTATCAAAACGGAGGCTATTTATTGCATCGTTTAGAGTACGAGATAGTCTACCTCTTTTAAATATTGGTAATCCACATTATCTTAAAAAAAACATTGCATATTGTCTTCTAAACTCCAAGTAGGTTATATATGGCCCAACATTCGGAATAGCAACCAACCTTGAACGCAGCATATATCAATTGCCCATGCAAAAAACGCCCACTACCATTTTTGATCATATTGTGGTGCGGTAGTTTGAAATAAATTGATCAGATAAATCAATACCACCCATATAAATATTTATTATACTGGGTGGCGGGAAATGGAATTTTTACACTTATTCGATTTATTTGTTGGCGAGAATATCTTGATACAGCCCCAACTGGTTCTAGGGGAACACAATTTGTTAGGATAGTTACAATAGCGCTATCAAATGTTCCTCTGGGTTTCTTTGCAAATTCAAATTTATCTAAAAAATTCATATCTTTAAAAACACGGTTTTCGCGTAACGTTCCAGTACCTCCAACACCTCTTTTCTGCAGTTCTAAGAGCAAATGTGCACTGGTAAAAAATGTACACTGGAAAAATCAAAAAGTACACTAAGTGCCCAGTGGCAACTAAAGATGCCACCATCAGAAAACATTCAATTATAAAAAATATTAAACGCAAATTGATAACATTTCAGTTAAAAACAAGAGCTAAGATGTATTTCTATGTCAAACATACTTCTTTTTTGTAAAAATATTTATAATATTCGATAAACTTACATTTAAATACAGCAGCCTCGGTTAAAAACCGACCAAACAAATTCCAAACTGCAAAAGAAATCGATACAGAATAAAACAGAAATAAAAAAACCACTTGTTATTAAAAATTTCTTTTGTTTTTACTCTCAATTTCCTCTCAAAGCATAAAAGCGAAGGCAAACTCTGCTGGCAACTTAAGTTGCCACTGGGCACTAATGGGTTAAACTGTAGGTCGCGCCACTTGTAGATAAAATTAACACATACAATATAAGTGGCGTGAGAAATTAGGCCGTAATCCTGACTGAAGGGTTGTAATTATCTATGTTTTGTTTTTTTTTTTAAATTTTAATTTTAAATTACTAAATTAAATGAAATTTTATTAATTTTATACGTATTTAGTAAAGTTAAATTATGCTTAGTTAATTTCCTTATTTTTGCAATTTTATAGTAAATTTAACGAATTTCTTCAATTTAATATGTTAATTAAAAATAACAAAAAAAAAACAATTATTAAATACGAAAAACAAATAATTTTATAAAATTTTAATCAAATTTATAATTTTTTTTGTTTTTAACTGAATTTTATTGAGATCAACAAATTCTATTTAAAAACATTTTTTTTACCAATCTTATTATTTTTATTTGAAAAAAGTTATTGTTTTTAATAAAATGTATGTAGATCTGAAGAAAAATTGTGTAGACTTGAAAAAAAATTTAGAGATTTAAATATTTAAATTTTTTTTAGTTATATTACATCCATTTTTTATTTTTTTCAGAATAATTTCAAAGCTCTTTTGATACAGTCATTTAAAACCATCAAATGACTTTTTATGCATCCAGGAGGATACATCTTCTTGAAGAAAACTGTTATCGAAAACTGAAATCGGGATAGAAATTGTTTACTCTTTTCCGATAAAAACAACTTCCCGTGTTTTATCTGTGATTGTGAACAGAAATTTAAGTTGGTAATTATTTTAGTTGAGTTTTCTTATGAACAACATATTTAAAAAGTGATAATATGACTGTGTCTTCACACAAATACTACAAGTGTTGGCTAAACTCGCTCAACTAACCTTTAGAAATTATTGTATCAACTTTTTCGTACTCTTTTAACGTCTTTTATGAATACAAATCTTTGTTAGGTGATTTAGTTGCAATCGTGCTTTGGATCCAGGATTTAACATACGACGTGACAATGAATAAACGAACGTATTGTAGAGCGTTTTTGTTTTTTTCGATCATTTAAAGTTTGATTGCAGCAAACACATATTTAAGCAAATATCATTATCGCCTCCCAGTAGCATTACACATAGTTGAACCAATTCATGGTAATCGTCTTTTATTTATGCCCATTTTTTATTCTCGAAGTTAAGAGAGTGGTAGCTAGGTTTGGAGTTAAAGCTCTAACTCATTGGGTTTGCCACATAAAAATTTTGTTTTGCTATACAAAAATTCGTAAAAGTTTTGACTTCACTGTAAAATATTTTTTTGGAATCAAAACAAACTCAAACAGCTGTAGGTTACTTAACTTCTAAGACTGAAGCATACTTGGTATGGGACAATCTCAAAAAGCTTGAGTAACTAACTTCGAGAACAGAAAAAGGACATTATAAAATTTTTGTCCAATTATGCCTTGAAAAGCATTAACATTTCACAGACAGTTTCCAGTACATAAATATGATGACGACAAACAAAAAACTCTTATTCGTTTTCTAAAATCTGTTGCCAAGCAGTACAAGCTCGTTTAAAACGGCTTGTTTTTGATGCTATTGTATGTAATCGCAACAGTTGAAAATGAGTTAGGTTGTGATTTCAAGAACTTTTGTACTCTGCAAGAATTCTTCTCTATCATCAAAAAACGACGTGGTTAGTTTTACTTTTAACACAATTAACCACCGAGTAACACATATAACACCAGAGTAAAACATATATAACAAAAACAAATGCCTCTGTATTTTTGTTATAACATTCAATATTGTATAATATTGTTATATAATATAATATATATAATGATTAAATAATGTAATAATATAATATACATGTGGCAGTTCGCAGTTTGCGCGAATTTGTAAATTTGGTTGTAAAATTGCTTTCACCTTATTGGTCCTGGGTGGTAGCAAATTTACAACTCAATTCGCAGCGTTTTTAACAAAAACAACAGGTATTTGTTGCACTTGTTGTGGGCGTTAGATTGTCAAATGAAATTCGTCGTATGACAAAAATGACAAAGGCGAATTAATATAAAGACATTAAATTGTTATTTTGTGTCATTATATTCTCATTTGTTTATTTCACGGCGATTTCATAGAAGGTGGCCTTAATAAGCCAACTGTGGGTACTGTCGTTGTCAAAAATTTTCTGTGTTTTGTGTATTTTGTTTCGATAATTAATGTCGTATTCATAAACTCTTATAGGTACCGCATGTATCCTTAACGATACGCACTAGAAATTCTTCAAGATTACAATTTCAAAGCCAATTATATTAAAATTTTTGCAAGTTGATTAACAATATTTAAGCCTTTAACACTAAATACATATGTCTTTTAATCTGCAACCCAGATTTACTATATTTATATTTATTTAGACGAGTGATGAATTACCAAAAAAAAAAAAAATTCGTTCGCAGCTGCCATTTTTCTCGATGACCATATAAAAACAATGTTCTTTAAGTAAAGTGGAAATATTATTGACTGTATGAAATAATTTTTTAATTTTAATTTACAAAATCATAAAAATGTTCAGTATATAAAATTTTTTTTTTTAAATTGCTTTCATTAATTTCCTAAGGAGGTTTGAGGGTTAACTTTTTTTGACAAGATGATTACTACAATCGTCGTAGTCTACTACTGAAGTCGTCGTAGTCTAGTGGGTAGTGTGTTGGCTTATTAGACGAAAGGCCAGGGTTCGAATCTCCGATCAGACATCAAAAACGAAATATGAAAAAATATTTCTTCGGCGGCTTCCTCTCAGCAGATTTCTGGCAAAAACTCTGAGAGTAAATAAAATTGCCATGTAAAGTTTCTCAAAAATCTGTCGTTCGGAGTCGACTTTAAACTGTAGGTCCCACCACTCATGTATAAAATTAACACACACAACATAAGTGGTGTGAGAAACTAGGCCGTAATCCTGACTGAAGGGTTGTAATGGCCAATTATGTATGTATGTATGATTACTACAATACAAAAACAACAGGCATTTTGTATTTATTGTATTATTACGGTCACCTCTTAGAATGAATTCGATTTATTTTATTTTATTTTGTTTTTAAAAAGAATTATTTAATTTTTTTTTTTGGAATTCGGACTTATTTGCACCACCACTGAGGTAGTCATACATCTGGAGGACACGGGAGCAATAGGAGCAGTTTCTATTCTAGAAACTACCAATAGGCTAAAAATATTTAAATAAATTATAAAAATTTATGAAATACAAATATAAAAGGAAATAAAAAATAAATAAACAAAAGAATGTATATATAGTGAGTGAAAAAAAATGTGTACACTTATTACAAAAAACTAATAAATATATTATTGAACAGCATTTTTTTCAAGACGACTTTCTAGAAAATTCGGTCGTTATAGTCAAAGGATCACCTTGTTTTTTGTCTATAAACGTTTGAATCTCTGTTCTGACGATTATTTTCTTTATACATGACCAATAGAGAAATATTTTAATTTATATTAAAAATAAAGCTTTTAAGCTTTGGTCTCTATAACAATAAATTTTCTTTTATAAATATTTTTTAGTTTAAAAATGTATTTCTAGGTAGTAAGTGTACAAGTTTTTTGTTACTCACTGTACGTAAATAAAACATTTGACAATCTCGTGTACTGAAAAAAGCACTAACTTAAGCTGATAACACCACCTTATATGAATTCGCCTTGTTTCCGAACGAAATTTACTTTCTTCCTCTCTCTCTCTCTCAAAAAGAGAAACGTCAAACTCCATAAAAACAAAATTGTTTCAGAACAAAAATTTTGTTCCGAAACCATGGGTGAATCCAGCTTTACTGACAAGATTCGCATATATATAGTGCGTAATTACATTTATAAGATCTCTTCCATTTTTCAAATATCTTTTTAAATATAACTTTCATCAATTGGGTTTCTTTGGAAGGTTTATTTATATTTTTATGTACTTTTAAGAAATACTTTATTTCTATACTTTATTATTATATTATCAGTGTTTCGCGAGAGGCGAAAATAAATACTAATTTTTGCTTTGTTAATTTGCTTACTGTGAATTGTCTATTGTGAATTGAATTGAATGCCAACTATGCACATTAAATAATCTCTTCTATCATAAAGAAGTTACTCATTTACCTCTCCGTTTCATATGAGTGTCAAGACCGAAATTTCTTGAAAGGAAATTTAAAATTTCTTTATAGCGTAAGAGAGCTAGAACCAAAATTTCTTTTATTGAAATTGAAAATTTCATGCAGAGATATTGAAAATTAGTTTAGTACCACTTTTATCATAAATATAGGACCTCAAATGTAGCTATCTTTAAAAATTCCTAGTTTTTTTTATCGGTATCCTGTTTGAGTCACTTACTTTAAAATTGTTTATTTATATACATACATATTTGGTCATTACAATCCTTCAGTTAGGATTACATCCTAACTTCTCACACCACTTATGTTGTGTGTGTTAATTTTTTACATGAGTGGTGGGACCTACAGTTTAACGTCGACTCCGAACGATTGATTTTTGAGAAAGGTTTTGATCGCAATTTTATTTGCTCTCAGAGTTTTTTCCAAAAATCTGCTGAGAGGAAGACGGCGAAGAAATATTTTCATATTTTCATTGTAATTTCTGACTTACGTCTAATAAGCCAACACACTACTAGGGACGCGAAACAGGATCGATTTTTAATAATCTCGGGATTCGGAATTTCAAATCCCGATCCCGAAATCTCGTGATTTTTCGGTACAATTCGGTATCGAAAAATCCCGAAATATCCCGGGATTTCAGAATTTCGGGATTTTCTCGTAATAAATAAAAACTAACAACAATTGTTTTATTAAAAATTCCACTAATTTTTGATCTTTTTAACAATACACATGTTATAAAATAAAAAACAGAATATTAAAAAGCATAAATTAACAGAATTAAAAATAATTCATCTGTGTCTACATACATACGTATACAAACACATTAGTGTATATATTAATTATATTTATTGTTTTAAATAATTTTTCAAAAAGATCAAAGCCTCTAATATTTTTTCGAAGAGAATTAATTTTGTTGCGAACATACGCTGCCGCTGAAAAACATCTTTCGCAATCTACATTTGTGGGCAAAATGGTTTCAAGATAGCTATATGCAGGATATAACTATTCACCTCTAACACCTCATGATTCAAACAAATCTATTTCTTTAGAAAGTTGATTGTCTAATTCATCAGCTGTATTTACAGATTTTATTGGACTTCGTGGGCAACTTTTAACTTTTTAACAATGGAATTTGGTTTCTCGTTCAATTTGATGGCGAGTAATGTAGAATATTTACTTAATTATTGCATGATACGCTTGAATAACTACATGAGTGTTATTTAAGGTAAAATTAATTAAAAAACATTACCGTAAACTCAATATTTTTAAACTCAATTAACAATCCCGAAAATCCCGGGACAAATTGTAAAAAATGCCTGAATTCGGGATTTCCCGATTGGCATCCCTACACACTACCTACTAGACTATGGTGACTATTGTTTATTAGTATACTTCTCATAATTTGTATTACTCCTTACGTTGTACTACAGCGACTGTCCTATTCCCCACTTTATACAATATAATCTGCGGTTTAAAGTAGCAAAAAAAAAAAAATTAATTGCAAATGTAAAATATTCGATTTCCTCTTCATCCTTTAATGTTATAAAATAATAGTATTAGTATTAAGAATGAGATCTAGAAACAACAAACGTTTTACTAAAAAAGAAGCGTAAATTATTATTTTTTTATTTTTTATTTAATTAATACATACATACATTATACATACATTTATTTTATTATAAATATATATATGTGTTCCACAACTAAAACTCAAGTCTTATTTAGTAGACTCAAGTCTATTAAAAGCTTGAGAGCTGTATGGACTTAGTACATCTACAAAGAATTGGTATTCAGATATCTGACAGCTATATCTAAAAACAAGCAATTTTTGCCTCTATTAAGAGTAGAAAAATTTAGTTGAACAAGTGATATTACTTTATGCATTACTTGCTTAACTTAATTGTAAGCCAGAATTACGATCTAGCTTCTTACGCCACCCATGTTCTGGATGTAAATTTTATCCATAAGTTGTAGGACCTACAGTTTAAAGTTGAATCCGAACGACAGATTTTTGTAAAACTTTTTATGGTGATTTTATTTACTCTTAGAGTTTTCGTCGAAAGTAATATTTTTTCATATTTTATTATGTCCAAGATGTCTGAGTCAAAGGTTAAGTCAAGAGTTCTTAATGAAATTTCGAAAATGTGATTAATTTCTGCATTTAAAATTCTTACACAATGGTAGACCGATGTAATGTTATTAGTGGTATAAAGCTCAATTTAGTCAGTTAAATACGAAAATGTAATAATAATATGTGGTGGAAATTTATGAAGGAATTGTAATTTATTAAGAATTGCTTGTATCTCCGAAATAATTAAACTTTTTTGAAGTGAAAACATTAAGAAATTAGTGAAGAAATTAAATTATTATAGAGATGTGGTCAGCGATATTTTCAGTATTGACATTTTCGCAAAAAATGGGCAACCATGATCTTTATTAATAGCGATTGCAAAAGATAAACGAACGGGTAACTGTAATCGTTGAAATTTAAAAGAAAGTCGTTGGGAATCATTAGGATACCTGATGTAAAAACATCTTAATTGCATAATTTCAGTGAATTTATATCACGAAACATAATCCACGCAAATCCAAGGAATTAAAAAATTTAATTGGATAATGTTTTACATTTTCAGAATTGTTCACGGTATCAATAGATTTATATATGATCAATTACCCAACTATTTCAAATTAAATCATGAAATTAAAATCATAGAGTTTTTGTTAGTTTTTTTTATCGTTTTTGAATTCATGTAGTATATTTGGAAACACTTTTTCGATTAGTTCTTTATACAAATATATAAATGCTGAATATACATAAATCTCTTGAGATTGCAATAAAATCATCTTTAACAATTGCCTTGAAAATATTGCACCCGATTGGTCAATTTAAAATTATTCACATTGATGGTGAGTCTTATATGTTGATTACGGATAGCGAGCATAAGTTGTTAAATACAAATTTTTCGAAAACTACAGGACAACGTACATATTTTAACATTGTATATATATATGTACATAGATTTTCTAATATAATGGGGAAAATGTTAAATGTAAATAGAATAAGATTTGTTTTTAATCGAAATAAATTTTTTTAACAACCTAAACTATTGCCATAAGAAAACATAACGAAAATTTGGGTATTAATGAATCTTTTTAGCTAACAGCAGTACTATTTTAAGTATTTTTATTGCTATTAATATTTAAAGTATAATTATTCTTAAGTAGTATATTACTACAATAAATAAATTTATGCAGGCCAGTGAACTTTAAATTCTACTCTGGATTTTTCTCCTAAATTACTAATCCACACTGCTCCATTCTCTGCCATTTGTATTATTTGCACCAGATGTTCCGCACATACAGAGGCAGGTTGGCTTGGTGCAGAAAAGAATTTCTCTGTAAGAGGTGCGGAAAAGTCAAAAGTATCACTAATTTTTGGATTTTTGCTCATAGAACTCTCCGTCACACCAGGACAAATTGCTGTTATGGCAACGCCAGTACGTTTATAATAGAAGGGATCCTTTAAAAAATTAAATAAATTTATTTTGTACAATATTATTATTGATTTAAATGATTTATATATAAATATTTACCGATAGTGAGCGTGTAAATCCAATAACACCAAATTTAGTAGCACTATATACAGCAACGGCGGGACTAGGTTCTAATCCAACTACCGATGCAATGTTCATTATAACTCCTCCGCGACCTTTTTGTGTCTTATCCATATATGGGAGTGCTTTCATAGTGGTATTAATGAGTCCTATCAAGTTTATGTTTACTGCTAGTTCAACATTTCTGTCCAAGATCACACCAGCTCCATTTATTAAAACATCTATGTATTGCACAATTTTAACAATTTCATCAAAAGTATTTTGAATACCCGCTTTATCTGTAATGTCGAACTTCTTGTATATCACCTTCGTTTTGGGATTAAGTTCTTCCAACATTTGTATAGCACTCGGATTTTCAATTACATCCAAAATAAACATGTACTATGTGATATTTTTATCGTTATAAAGTTATTTTGATTTTGGTCTATATTATTTACTTACAGCTAAGTTTTTGGTCATCAACACTTTGCACGTCTCAAAACCAATACCGCCTAAGCCAGCAACAAAAACCAAATTTTTACCATACAAATCCATGATTACTTACAGACCATTGATTTTCTTAATTCTAATTCTAAAATAAAATTTTATTATATTTATATACAAATTGAAAGAGACATTTTTGATGAGTTCATAACAACAAGCAAAATCTGAAGGGTGTCAGATGTCACATATGACTTATGTACATACGTACAAAAACATACGTATGGACCCATATATTGGATGCATGTATATATGTTTTCAAGTAAAATATCAACACAAATCGTAAAACACACTCATGCTTACTAAACTAAATTATTTTATTAATCAATTTGTACTTGCTTTTCACTGTTGGTATTATTTAAATCTTCTTTCTTCTCATTTCTTTCTCTCACTCCCTCTCTCTATAGTGCTCTCACCAAGTAAGCTTTTTATGCTCGCCTAGAATTAGTAAATTATAGATTTTGGTTGGAAGCTTTCAATTTAATTGTTTTCTTAATCAATTTTTTTTGAAATTCATTTTAGCATAATTTTAGTACTATAACTTTCAAATCAGATGCAATAGGTTTTATTTTAAATGTGCGGTTAGTGTGTATAGACTAATTAGTTCATTTTCGATTCATTTTCGTATTACATTGAGATATTCACTAAATATTTGTAATTATATTCTAATTTAAAAACATTGTTTACCACTAATTAGCTCTACAAGGTTTTACGATTAATATTGCATGGAAAACATTTTTTTTTTAATATTAAGAAATGGAAATATATTTATATTTGGAATTTCATATTTTGACTGAAAGGTTGTAATGACCAATTAGGTATGTAAGTAATATATTTCTATATAAAAGATAGTATACATTTTATTCCTCAATGTCGTTCTCTTTGAGTTCTGTTAGCTGTGCTTAATTACTGTCCCATCAGATGCTATTTTAATGTACAAATTCTCATCAACATTTTCCCGTATAATTCGTTATTTAACAGTTTTAAAAACCATTTCGACTAACGAAATTAAAGAACGCTGTGAATTTTCTTCAAAGTTATACCATTTTGAATTTATTGCGGGGACCCCAACAATTTTTTGGTCGTGCATTTGTGAGTGAGAGAATTTATTTATTTACTGTCAAAGATAAGTGTTAGTAATATGCGCTATTTTGATTTTCATTTCATCAACATGCATAAAGTTATAGACCTTTGATTTAAAAATTAGGGAATGTTTTTTTAAATATTTGGTACTTGCTACTTTGGGTTCACAAATTTCCTCTCCTACTAATAACAATCATTTCAATTATTCAAAAAAAAAAATGTCATTTAGGAACATTGGATTTTAATAAAAGCATTTTTAATTATTAAATGCTTAAAATAAATTTGGGTGTAAACCTGAAAAAAATGACATAGCACCCATTAATATGTGCACTCGCCGCAGTCCGATCGACGACTAAATCTTAAATTTTATGTTGTTATTATATCTATTATTATTCTTGTATTATTATGGAATATTATATTTTTGGTTCAATCTGAGTCAATATTTATGCAATTTGGATATAAGTACAGTCGAATATTGTTCTATTCAAATTGTTTTTTGCGTGTTTTTTTTTATTTATTAAATTGCAAATCAATATCTCTAGCTAGAATAGTATATATAAATAAAATAAACACTCGTATAATTCTTTATGAACATTAGAATCATAACAACATGTATTTAAAAATTTTAAAGATTAAAAAGGATTTATGTATAAATAGAAAAGTACCAAAAACGTCATTTGCGTTACATTCCCACTCAAAATACATATTATTTATTCATTTTGTTTCAAAGTTTTTTTATACACAATACCGTCATAATAATAACAATAATAATTAAAGAAAAATCATTTTTTATGTACAAATTTAAAAGATTAATATATGCGATTAATATATATGAAAGTACCATTAAAGCAGAATTCCTACCACTTCGTCACTCAAAAAACATACATATTTTTATTTATTTTGTTAAAATTTTTTGTGAGCACTATAGAAATATAGCAATAGGTATTTCTTTTTTATAAAATAATATTTTTTCATTATTATTTTAATTAAAAATTAAGTTAAGTTACGTGTGGCTAACTGGCTCTTTATACAGATCGATCCGTTTTGCTAACGAGAGAACGTTTTGAAAAGCGCTTGCATTGCTCTCCATATGCTAAAAAGAGAACGTTTGTTACAGTACGTTACGTTACGTGTGCGTAACTGGCTCTTAAGTAATGTATGTGAATTTTCTCTGTACAATTGTGCTACAAAAGTGTTGCCGTTTTTGTTTAGTTCTATTTTCTTTTACTGAAATTGAATTTTTTTTTAATTTTTACTGAAAATATTTACTTTTTTATTCCTTCACAATTAAAAAAGTAAAAAGTGCAATCAGCATTGATTGTTTGTTTAATCTTACATTGACAGCACCCATTAAATTACCTTGAAGTACAGATTATAATTAAAATTGAAAAAAAAAATAAATAATACATGAATTTAAATTCGGTTATTTTTTTTTTCTAATTTGGTGATTTTTTTCATAAATGTTGGTCACAAAATTTTTTTTTCGTGGCAATACTGATGGAAATCCTTGATTTATTGCTGTGCATTACGATAATGTTTTACATAATTTGTTTTATAAATTAATTTTTGTTTTTTTATACTTTAAGTTTTATTATTTACAAGTTTAAATGACAAAGCATTATCAGAGTCGTGTAATGTGGATGGATTTATTTGTGGAATATAATATTTTGCATTTTTCATTAAGAGCTTCCTAACTTCAGTTTAAATAAATCAAAGCATGTGCGAGATATCGATTTTATTTATTTTGAGAGACTTATAGATATCATGCACATATGTGTTGGAATAGAACTTCGTTCAAATATCTTCCATGGCCTTTCGGGTGGAGCAAACGCATGATTTCGGTGGCCAGTTTACTTTTTTTTTTATTAAATTTAATTAAATTTCATCAAATTATATCCCGCCAAAAGAACGAAGTCAGTTTAAATAATAAATAAAAATAAATAAATAAATGAAGACATTTTTTCAATATGAATAATATACTAAAGTTTTAAAACTCTATTGAGGTTCTTGTGGATACCCCCGGGAAGGGACTCATTTCAGGATTACACAATAATAATAACCAGTAATAATAGCCAGTATTTCTTCAAAATTAAACAGCTACATGTCGCTTAGATAATGACTATTTCAGCTTTTTGTAAGCGAAAGTATTGATCAAACGGTGGAGCACAGTAACTCAGGAGATACAGGCAACACGCAAATATTATATGTAACATACTGATCGAAAGAATAGTTTCAGGCTGCGGTGAATCCCTCTACATAATAATTAAGTATTAAAACATTTAATTATACGGGTAGCGGGTTATTTCAGTGGCGATTCGGAAAGTTGAAAAGTGCATGAATTGGCAATACGTAGCACGATTACCAAAACTTCTGCTGTATTTTCTTATATTTGGATTTTCATTGGACGAAGTCTGGTCAAAATTATAGAATCCAAAGGACCTTGGTCAGTATTGTTTCTGGTATTATTTTTGGCCATTGCATTCTTGGCCCTTATGCAGAACATAGCGATCTTTGTGGTATCGCAATGGGTTATTCTTAGCCAACGTTTGCCCATTTTTATTGTAAAGTTACATACATAGCTACCTTAAATAAAATTAAATATAAGTGTTGGTGTGCCCAATTCGAACAATTGTGTTTAACAGAGCACAAAATTATAAAAACCCCCAACTTACTTATGAAACATTGCACGTGGGGTAGTACGTAAGTGATGGCAATAGAATGAAACTCAGAGTCCAAATATAAATGGACAAATACATTATGGAGCTCGAATTGGTGGTCCTTACCAAAGTTACATTAAATCATCTCTTTCGGTAAAATATCTAATGATGAAGATGCGCCTTCTCAAAATTTAATTTCGTAACTCCCAATAAAATCATCAAGCCAAGTAAATCACCTTTAATATTTCTAAGGGAGAAAAAATCTATTACGTTTATTAAAAAAAATAAATTTTTGATAAACTAGTATTAAAATGTGGCAACATTGAAGAAATCAAAATTAAAGTAACGGAAGAAGAATGCGAGTTGGATGCGAAATATCGTAAAAAGTCTGTCCGCTTTTATTGCAAGCAATGATAAATAATCTATGAATTGATTAAGAATTTGCTTTCGAAACATAGAAAGCTTCATACCCACAGAAAGTAATACTATCGAACACTATTCTGAAGCATATTTGATGGCAAAAAGGCTGTGTAAAATAAGCGGCTACACGATATATTATTATAAGACGCAGGACATGAGGGTGGTCAGCAGTTCTGATAAAGCCTAAACACAAACGTTATTGTTTGTGTAACCTATGCGAAGATTACATACAACCAATTGGTTTCCAAGACCACATAACTGACAGACGGCGACTTTAACGCTAAACAAGCTCAAGGAACTTATTACAAACAATATTAAAATTCCATTATTGAATGATCGTGCGTGTATTCCTAATAATTAATTTGGTTTCAATTGATTATTATTTGGTATTATTTAACGAACCTACGAATTAGTCAAATAAGCAAAGCATGCACTCAACGACCTAAACGTACCGACTAACATTGTGAAATGATTAAAAATTACATTACCGATCTAAAGTTTGTTATTAATGAAGGTCTCTTTGTGAGTGTACAACAGAGTAGAGTTAAGAAGTTGTCATACTTATACTACTTTGCTGATGACTATCTTCAGCTTTCCGAGAAGAGAAGTTTACTTAGTATCGAACCTAACCACATAGTGCTTTATTAATTGCCTATGAAATATCTTGGCATTCATTTGATAAGCATTTGGCTGGAAATTAGCGCAGCAAAATTTGCTTAAATGAATCTATTTGATACATATTGGCTAATTGGTGGAAATTCTTACTGTAATATTGTGTATTGGTATTGTTCAGACGTCCCCATCTTCATTTATTGCAAAAAAAAAAATTAAAAACGAAATATTTTGAGTGCGCCCACCAGCGTTCGTATATCTATAAGGATCTCAATGTGTCAACAGAGGCTGGAAACTATTCAGCGAAATGCTGGATATAGCTTATATTCCCCAATCATTTAAAAAAGGGCTCTCTACAATTCTTATCGTTGGATTCAAAATATCCTTACTTGATTCCAGTCAAATATGAACATATTGTATTTTCTAATGTTTGATCACTTACCTATAGTGTAATATTTAATTGAAAATTCGAAAAATAAAAAAAAATTTGTAAGAATTAAAATCGGGTGTCCGGGTAGTCTGCTATAGTATAGGCTTGCAAGAGTGTAACTTAAAGTATTGTCAAAACAGTTATACCATATATATAACAGTTACTATGGGTATAAAGAATGAGAGAATGAGAGTAACAGATGTTCTATACTCATAAAAACCAAAACATTTCTTTATTATTTTGAGTAGAGTATATTATTATAGGATATGTTTTTTCTTTTGAAATAACTGTTGTAACGATAAGTATTTTTAAATATTGATGGTGAAACAAATATACGAGTAAACTTTAGAGCTGTAAGTAAATGTTAATAACAACAAAAAAACGTGCGTCCAGTGAATAACTTACTAAAATCACCATATCTTCGAAAAGCTTTCATCAATCTTCCTCGGATAAGCGGCCACGGACAGGCCGTTGCGAGACCTGCAATTGATGGAAGAACCTTTCACTATCAACTGACACGCCGACTATTTAAGGGTAAAAACACTTTCCTTTGCCCGCAAAATTCACATCACTATATCTCCAAGCTCTACCTGTTCCATTCCCCCCTTTTCCCAAAAAAATTTGTTATCCTTTTTTTTCAAAATTCTTCATTTCTACCTTTACCGTGCAGCTGTCATGATATAAATTATACGTACGAAATTTTATTTGCGTAGTACGATAAGTTACTTATTGTATTAAACCATCAACTAAAAGTATTTGTTTGTGAGAAATATAGGAAAAGAAATATATTTTCTACTTATCCACTCACACAATAACTGCTGCAAAGACCAACAATACCAACTTCTAACTGAAACAGATAAGCACCACTTATATATACGCACTCATTTCAATATACCCACAGAAATATGTGCGATTCCTCTTCAAGTTGAATGCATTTTGATTTCAGCATTTTGATTATTTTCTAAAGATGACTGATTAAGTGCATCTAAACTCGAATCTGATTTACAATCCTGACTGATTGGTAAAGTTTTGTGTAAATCAAACATTTCCAATAATAAATGTGCTAAAATTATTCGATCTTCATTATCAAAGCTTCTCTTAATCTGATTTGCATGTGAACGTATAAGTCTTTGCTTGTTTTGATCATTTACTAATACATTGTAGTTAACAGTTCCTATACGTATAGTTATTTCGCCGGTTATCCACATGTATTTATTAGCTCTGAAAATTTGAGTATATACTTTTTCTCCTGATTTGAAACTTCTGTTTTTTGATACATGTTTTCTCCATTGTCTCTTGTCGAACAGTCCGATTTTTTTCGATTTTAGAAACAGTTCTGCTGGTGATTTTGAATTTAATTTTTAAAATGTTAAGTTTCCAAATTTTCTTCTCTCTTCATTTTCGAGTTTCGCAAGAGCGTGATTTAACATTCAATAAATCGCTCAGCTTAACCATTAGATTGTGGGTGATATGGTGCAGATTTCAAATGCAATATTCCTCTATTTAGAATAAAATTTTGGAACTGTGCACTTACGAATTGACTACCATTATCTGAAACAATGGTATTTGGATTTCTATATCTAGTGAACATTTCTGAAATAATAGTTGCCGACGAAATATTTGATATTTCAAACATTTCTGGTAATTTTGAAAAAGCATCAAATGCAACAAAATAATATAATCAATTGCAAGGGCCTGCAAAGTCTATGTGAATGCGTTCCATAGTTTTACTTGTTAAATACCAGGATTGTAGAGTATGTTTAATGGAGGTAGAACAAATCACAGCACATTGATGATAGTTTGGTACATAATTAATAATGTCTTTATCAATTGCATTTTCTCTTTGCTTTGATGCCCTCTATGAAGTTGTTTCAGAATACAATTTCTAAATTTTGAAGGTATTACAATTTTATTATTATACATTAGGCAATCTTGAACTATACTTAATTCCGTTCTTCGCAATCAAAAGTATGGCGCAAGTGCTTTTGATGCCATGCTAGTCCATCCATTATTAAATGCTGATTGTAATGTTTTACATTTATTTGTTTCTTGCAGAACTAAATTAATTACATTCATCTTCAGTCAACGAGATCTTATAAAAAAATACACAATTCCAGTTTAAAATCATAACTATAACCTGTACACTAAGCGTAGGAAGGTTACTAAATGAATGTATATACAGTGGTGACCATATAGTTAAAACATTCAAAATTAAAACATAGTAAATTAATAAATTTTATATTCAATAAGGCAAAAAGTAATAAAATTGATATTTCAGTTATAAAATCTGAAACTTAAACAGTTTCCATCACAGTTTAATTAATAAAATAATTAAATAGAGAATATAAAATTTTCTAAAGAAAATATATTTTTTCCTTTATTCTAATTACAATCTATCAATGCGTATATTTGATGGATATATATAAAACAAATTAACGTTAGTAAATTGTTTTCTAAAATCTGCCGCTAGTTCCGAAAAGGAAGGTCTAATATATGATATCTCTTCAGTCTCCTAATTTCGTTTGTCTCGTCTAATTACGCTATAGGTAAAGGCTTGCTATAATGGCTTAGTGTAGTAAAATATCTGCCGCTATAATGTCTGAATATCGCATTAAAGTATGAATTTTGAGATCGTTATGGATTGCGTCGGTCGTAATGCACCATGGTGACATATTTTAAAATAGTTACAAAGTTATAATTTGTATTCAATATTAAGTTAAGATTTGGGATCCATTAACCAATAGATTTTTCGGATTTGTATATATAAATGTTGACGTTTAGCTTTTTTATGTTGCTTCCATGTTAACCGACGATCCAAATGCATACCAAGATACTTAACACAATCCTTTTTTGGAATTTGTGTATTATTGATAGTAAGGTAAGAGCAGTTTCCTTTTTTTACCGTTTGTTGATTTTTCTGGATTAACTGTAATTTTCCATTTTATTAGCCACAATTCCAATAAATTTAATTCATTTTGTACAAGCACTTACATTTTCGGCTATTGGGATGTCGGCTGTATGATTTTTGTATAGTGCCTGGTTTGTTTGGCTTTTTTACCATTATAATCTGAGCGCGTTTCCAGCGCGGATGGAAAATGGCCTAATTGTGAAACTGAGTTAAAAATTAATGTTAGGAAAATTTTAAATAACTGTGTCGTCAATATTGGGAGGGATGGAATGCATGTAAACGAGGTAAAGTTTTTGACTGTGGCCAACGTGGCGACCATCAAAACGATCCTTGTCTTGTTGTATTCAAGTTGACACGCAGCCTCCTCGTGGCCCCTCCTGGATGGCATTCTAGCACCCGCTAGATGTTAACTAATGCGTGCAGCGACGTCCAATCCCCTGGACGTTAAATTGGGGTTGTGCGTAGTGCTTGGAACCCACTACGTAAAAGCAATAATCCAATGAAAACCACAACAATAGTCTCTAGAAAGATCCCCTCACAAGTTGACGACCACGGCAAACTTTTAAAGGACAACGATTTAAGAATAGGCACATGGAACATCCGCATCCTTCACAGGGTAGGCGCTTCCGCCCAGCTGGCGGATGCCCTTATGAAATGTAGGACGGACATCACTGCCATACAGGAAATGCGACGGCTAGGACAGGGAGCAAAAGGCTGGCATCTTGCGATGTGTATTACAGCTGTCATGTTGATAAGTACGAATTCGGATGCGGGTTCGCGGTTAATAAGAGACTTTGCCAATTTGTCTCTGGGTTCACGGCTGTGAACGAAAGAATAGCCACAATTCACATCAGGGCAAAAGTCTACAACATCAGCCTAATTTGTGCTCACGTCCCGACGGAACGATGTGGTTAAGGATGCCTTCTACGCTAAACTCGAGGATGTATATGATAAGTGGCCGGCCCATAAGGCCAAAATCGTCCTCGGATTAATGCGAAGGTCGGGCAGAAAGGTATCTTTGGCCTCACTGTCGGACAGTTCAGCCTCCACGCGAACACTACTTCCAATAGTATGAGGCTGATCGATTTCGCTGCAGCGTGTAACATTGTAATATGTAGCAGCAAGTTTCAGCATCTCGACATTCACAAGGCCACTTGGATGTCCCCTGATCGATCAATATCCAACCAGATTGATCATATTGTGATTGACGGAAGGCACGTTTCTAGTGTACTAGATGCGTGCACATTTAGAGGTCCAAACATCGACTCGGACCACTACCTTGTCGCAGCCAATTTTCGAGTGCGCATTAGCGCCTCGAGATCTGCGCACTCTAGTGCATTGCGTAAGCTGGACGTTAAGAAGCTGAGGCGTTCTCCGCTCAACTCTCGGATAAGCTTCGTGGTTCTTTATCTAATCTCAGCGCCTTTGGTGGACTGTGGGCGGACATCTCCCACTCCGTGCACACTACTGCGGAAACAGTCTTTGGTTACGAGCGCCCACCCCAACGAAATCAGTGGTACAATGTGGAGTGCCGCGAGACGGCTACAGCGAAAAACGCCGTATATAGGAAAACGTCGCTACGCGAGCCATTATCGAGAACTACAGAGAGAGGGGAATGGATGAGAGACGCCTTTTCAGACGCATGAAGAGGGACCCGGTAAGGCGTGAGCGTGAGGAAGTCGAGATGTACAGATGTAGGAATGACGCTCGAAAATTTTATCAGAAGGTTAAGGGTCCAACCGAGTGTTATAAATCCGGAGCGTCCTCCTGCAAGGATGAGAATGAAAACTTGGTAACAGATCCGCAGAGACTGCTGAGGTTGTGGAGGAAACACTTCTCTAATCAGCTACAAGGCGATGACGATACCAATACCGCCCTTAAGAGATGATGTTCCGAACCCGATCGATGATGACGAAGTGGAGATTCCGCCGCCTAGCCATGAAGAGGTCAAAGTCACGATTATGCGACTTATAAACAATAAAGCGGCAGGTCCTGGTGGCCTCCCCGCTGAATTATTTAAGACCGATTGTAATGAGTTGGTAGGGCGCATTCACCAGCTTATTTACAAAATATGGCTAGAGGAAAGTATGCTTAACGATTGGAACCTCAGTGTACACTGTCCTGTCCCGAAAAAGGAGACCCTAGGTTATGCGCCAACTACAGGGGTATAAGCCTTCTCCATATCGCATATAAGGTTCTTACAGGCGTATTGTGTGAACGACTGAAGCCACTCGTCAAAACACTGATTGGACCTTATCAGTGCAGCTTCAGACATAGCAAGTCCATCATCGTCCAGATCTTCACTCTACGCCAAATCCTGGAAAACACCCACGAAAAACAAGTTGACACACACCATCTTTTTGTTGACTATAAGGCAGCCTTCGATAGCCCCATAAGGGATCGTGTTTTTGCCGCAATGTCTAAGCTTTGGAGAATGACGTTGAGCAATTCTTGCAGCTCCGTCAAGATAGGAATGGACCTCTCCGAACCTTTTGATACCGTGCGAGGCTTCAGACAAGGCGATCCCTTATCATGCGACCTCTTCTACTTCATCATGGAGAGTGTTTGGCGAAAGACGGGAGTGCATCGCAATGGCACTATTTTTCATAAAAGTGTCCAGTTGCTTGCGTACGCTGACGACATTGACATGATAAGGCGTACCAAGCGAGATGTTACTGCTGCCTTTAGTGCTATTGAATGGGAGTGCTATTGGGTCTAGCAGTAAATGAGGGCAAAACATAGTATATGTTGTCGACAAGTAGAGAAGAGCGGCGTACTGATTCTCAGATTACGGCCGATAACTATACTTTTGATGTAGTCAAGAAATTTATTTATCTATCTGATGTCAGCCTAGAGATCAAGCGCAGGATCACTCTTGCCAACAGGTGCTACTATGGTCTCAATAGACAGTTGAGAAACAAGGACCTCGCTCGTGCGACGAAACTAATACTCCACAAGACGCTCATCCTACCCATGCTTCTTTATGGCCATGCCTCACCTTATTACACTGATGCAGCAGCCTTGAGAGTATTCGAGAGAAAAGTCCTGCTTAAGATCTGCGATCCAGTGCGAGTTGGCGAAGATTTTCGCATCCGATACAATAGTGAGCTGTATGAGCTCCTCAACGACGTAGACGTTGTGCAGCGTATTAATATCCAGCGGCTGCGTTGGCTCGATCATGTCGTTCAAATGGAGGAGGATGCTCCGGTGAGACGGGTATTTGATGCGGGGATCTGCGAAAGTCGGCGCAGAGGACGACTTTGTATCCGTTGGAAGGATCAAATCAAGGATGCCCTGTCATCGATCGTAGGCGCGCAAGAAGCAGAGGAGCCTGAAAATATGTGTTGCGGCAGTCCGAAATCCGTTAATTGGGTTGTTAATGGCCAATTAAGTAAGTAAGAAGTGTCGTCAATATTGTCATATGCAGAAGAGTTTGGGATTCAGAATATTTGTTTTGGTTTTAACTTCAGAGGGTGAAAAATGTTTAATCGGTAAGATCATCTGATAAGGAACATCTAGAAACTGTAATATCTTCATATTCGACAGAAATGTCAATTGTATGAATTTGAAAATTTATTGACGTCTGATTTGCATCATGTACCATTATTGTCTTTAAATGGTGGGTTTCTTGGACGTTTTAAGTACTTCGTTGCTTTCTATATATTTTGTAGTTGTTGTCTTTGGATGTCCTTATATTATCGAAGAATTGTCCAATGGATTCATCTCTTATGTTGTTCGAAAGACCAAGTTGTATTGAGCCTTCTTATAATTCTATTAACCTCGCGAGTCTAAAATGAAATTTGAATTAAATTTTGAAAATTAGAATAATCAGTTACAGGTGTCGGCAAAAAAGCAGCTTCATGTGCTAAGTATGAGAGATACTGCAGAGCAATATCAAGTACCAAATTGTTTGTAATGGATAGTTTAAAATCAGATTCTTATATAACCAATATGAAAATGATTTCATATCAGCTTTGTTTGATTTTCATTTTTTATTTACATATAAATGTTGGCGAAGTAATATAAGACAATATAATTCGCAAATGGTCTGAGCTTAGATCGTAATAACCCATAATATCAAGTTGACTGATAGGTATACCAGATATTTATAAAAAAATTAAAATCACAAATCTGGAACTGAAATGAGAGGGCCAATAAGTGGGCTTACCACTGGTTTAGCACTGAATACCTTTTTATAGTGAAACTTTTATAAAGCCTTCTAAATTTTGATTTTATAAGCCGGTAACCCAAACAAGGGTATTTTGCTTTAGATACACTTTCACATTAAACCTTGGTACGAGTTTTTGATAGAAATTGTTGAAGTCGTCGCATGTGACGTTATGACGAAGTGGAATGTAACTTACACTTACGGAGAGTGTTTGGATATTGCACTTAATTTTAACGATAGCTGCTTGTAAGATTTTCTTTAGGTAATGTTCTTCTCTTTCATACTTAGAACTAGATTTAATTAAAATTACTGATCCTTTGTGATCGTATCTTCTGATTAGAGAAATGTGTCTCAATCTCTCGGAAATGATTGAGAGGCCAACGGCATTCCATGTTGCCAATCGAAGATCTATTGAAAAAATTTTAGAGCAGAGTTTTCAAAAAGGAGATAGTGTTTGTGTTCTTACTTGTCGTATTGATGAAATTGTGTGTTGAATTTTTCTTTTGTAATCTTGCTTCTTCTTCTATATTCTGCAGTAATATGATTTTCTTCACATTTTACGCATTTATATAGTTTGTTGCAATACGATCTGGTATGGCCAAACGGTTGACAATGGCAACATTGCAGGAGGTTTTTAGTTTTTCGAGGTGGTTCTATTGTAAGAAAGAACATATAAAGTGGTCGTTTAGTGAAATTGCTTTTAATGTTAGAAATATTTCTGATACCGTGTCCAATTTGTTCAATAAAAGATTTTAAATAATTAATATCGATTGAGTAGTTTAAATTTTTGATAACAACTCTGAATGCTGTATCTTGTTTTGTCTGAAATGTATGAAAACTTACTCCTTTAAGTTTAAGGCTTCAAACTATATTCTATAAGAATTTATGGTTTTAATCATAACTCTAATTCGCCTACATCTCAGCGCTTTACATGAAAATTGGCTAGAGGAAATAATTGTGGAGAAATATTGTGTAATTTCTCATACGTATGTTTCTCACATTGGGAATATACAAAGGGGACTTCTTCTAAATCATCATTATCGAGATCGAATCTATTATTGCTGGTGTTGTCAGATTCGTCGTCATTGTAGACTTGTCTTCTTTTATTATCATGTATATTTAAGGTAAACATGAACGTTTTTTGGAGCATGGAATTGCTTGTCACGCTGTTTCATTTTCTGAACTAGCTATAGTGCAATCGCTAGAAGTTTTCGTGGATGCCGTTGATGTTGCCGTTGTTATTATTTTTGTTTATATATTTATGTAGTTGTTACAAAATTAGATTTATATAATCAATTGTGTTGCTGCACAATTTTTTATTTTATTTTTATTTTTATAATCTTCAATTTTGTCATATACGCTTTCACACAAACGATGATATTCGTTTTTATTTTTTGATATAATCGATACAATTAAAAAAAAAATTATATTTATAATTTTTTTTGTTGCAAATTATATATAATTGTATTTAGTATAGTATTTTTGTGTCTCTATTCCAGAAATGATCTTCAAAATTGGTACAAAACTATGCCAAAAACAAGCACTCTATGCCATAGTGTTGTCATATGTATGCCATATTTAATTAGTTTGAAGTAATGTATATCTGGAATTATGATATTGGTTAACTGGACGCAATATGTACCGTTTCCCATCTTATCACCATTAGCAAAAATTTAATTCGTAGTACGATAATATATTTTTTCAGAAATTATTTGTTTCCTTTCATGTTTTTGCTTGCCCAAATGCAATCTGATTGTTTTTTTTTTTTGATACGAAAGATTTTTGTTATGCTAAGCATCAATGAAAGAAAGATTTATTAATCCGTCATCTAATAGTTCTAGATGATATATTAGTACCATACGATGACGTTAATTTATTGCTTTCTTACAAATAAATTTAAAAAGAAAACAAAGTTAAAGTTAATTTAAAACATTCTATTGGTGTTGCAAAACTAATAATGTTTTTTTTTTTTTTTATTTTGTAAGAAAAATGAGGTAAGAATTAATTGTAAAAGAGACCAAACTTATCTGACTAGTGGAAAGTTCGGTTAAGTTATCAAGAAATCGTATAAAAGCCCAACGAATGATATTAAGATGTAGCTATTCTTTAACTACAGCGGTCGAGTCTTCGGATTGCTGATTCGAACGAACTCAAAGCCATCTTCTAAATCAATTATTTGAAGAAATTGAACATAATAATTTATTTTGTTTGTATTTCTCTCATGAAATTCGCAAATGAAATTTTTATCTCAATTCCTTCAAGACTTTCTTTTACTTCATAACTGTAGACGCAGATACTATTTCATTGATACTTTAGCAACAAAGAAAATAAAATAAATACTACATGCACGACTAAGAAATCATAAATAAATTTGATTTGGAAGGAATAGTTTATTCGTTTTATTCGTGGTAAGGATTTGTTGATAATTTGGACGATTATTGTTCATTCACAACTTTATCGACATTAAAGCTTCAAAATAAAATTATAAATACATTTAATAATGAGCATACTTCCTGTTTGTTGAGTACTGTTTAATAAATTCGTTCGCAATTCTTCATTGATTGATCACCATTTCATCGCTTCTACAATGTTCAACACTGCTTATCATTGGCGTTATTCCTTTCCACGGCGAGAAAATTTTTCTTATGTACTGACACATTTCTTCCTTCAAAGTATGGACAACAACAGTGAAATGTCAAATCAAGCACACCAACGATATGAAATATTTTCCATTAATAAACGCCACCGAAATTTCGTTTAAAGAAATATCCGTAAATGTCTTCTATAACAATTCAAATCATCTGGCTAAATCAACCTTATGGGTCCGGTTAGAACACTACATGAAAACATGTTTATTTCTGTTTGCGCAATCATGATCTTCATGATCTAACATGATCTAACAATTCTATTTTTTTTGTTAATAAATATGACAGAATTTGTTATAATGTTCAGTAACTGATCTGCATTCATAGTGTAAAGTGACGGTGTTTTCAAATGTGGAACTCAACCTACAAAGGAATTGTGGGCGTTATATTTTTCTTTATTGTGGTCATCTAAGATTCATCCAGTATATTCTCTACATGTCTGTTAAATATAGTATAATGGTTTGATGATATGTTCGAGGGAGTTCAGGAAGTGCATCGAAGAGATATAGTTGTTTTAGATTTAGTTCAAAAATATTTCGTCACTGGAAGAACTATGTATTGCGATAACTTCTTCATAATTTTATGGAAGTTTTTTTTTATCTGTTGTTGGCAACGTTCGAGCAAATATAGCATCGTACGGAAAATAAATATGCTTTGTGTTTATTTAAACCGAACGGGAATAAATCAGTTATTTTGTTGTCGACGGAACATTATTCTAATGTTATTGCTCCAAATATAGCCGAACCATATAGATAGAACCAAATCCTGGATTATAACCGACACAAAGCAAAAGTGTGCATGTCAGGAAAGCAATGCTTAAATTTATTGAACATGTATTGGTAAGGGTTAAAGCTGCAGAAGATCATCAAACTTACTTTTTTTGTTTGAAATTTTTTTTTTATAAAATTCAGATGATCAAGCTGGCGAGGAGGAAGTCACTTTGACATTGTCATATGATTGCCTATGTACGGACTCATTGGACATTGGACAAATTTGGCCTTGTTAACGCTCTATTTGCACTTTCAAATTATCATTCAGCTCTTTGTAGAATTGCTCGTAATGTGGACAAGCTTTCGTCTGTCACTCTCTGACAACATTGTTAATTTTGATTGTGATCTTTCCTCATTACGACCTAGTTTCTCACACTACTTATATTGTGCGTGTTAATTTTTACAATAGAGTTGTGAGGCCTACAGTTTAAAGTCGACTCCGAACGACAGATGTCTGTTTTCATGGCAATTTTATTTACTTTCAGAGTTTTTACCAGTAATCTACTGAGAGGAGGTCGCGAAAAAAATGTTTTTTCATATTTTCGTTTTGATATCTGACCTTGGGTTTGAATCGTGGCCTTACGTCTAATAAGCCAACACACTATCTACTAGACTACGGCGACTTAGTTATGGCACGTGGTGTATAATATTACTGCTTTAGTTAATGTTCAACACAAATGAGTCTAGTTTTTTTCAATGCACGTACGTACTATTATTAGGAAATTCTTTTTCATAAAAGCGATCTCAACACATGGAAAATATTTGAGTGTCTAAGGTCTTATTGAGGGTACCACCTACACTGTTCCGGTGCAAAAATAAGGAGTTATCAGAAACTTTTCCTTATTTCTTTGTTTTGTAAGAAACATTAAAATTTTTTTGTTATATTATAGATAAAAATATTAATATAATTTATAAAAACTTTAATTGTTTATACGAACTTTTGCTAGAAATTCATGAAGTTGTTAAAATTTATTGGCTACTAAGACTTTTGCTCTACACTGTACATACATATTTCTATAAACAGAAGATTGAAAAATATTTTTTTAAGGTATTAATATTAATTTACTTTATTAGTTATTACATATCTTTGGTCAAGATTACGGCCTAACTTTTCTTAGATCATCCATATTGTGTGTGAATTTTATGGATTAGTAGCAGGGTCTTATCGTTTTTTGCAGGGTTAAATTTTTTTTATTAGAACCTTAATATTAATATTCTGTATATTTAGCTTATCATTTAAATAAAACAAAATATCTTCTGGAATTGAAACAGATGAATAATAATTTATTTGTTTTTCTTAAGGAGCTATAACCTACTCGTATTGTATAATAAATTATTCTGATAAAATTGTAAAATTTGAGCTTCGGATTCCCTTCCTTTAAAAAAATTTTGCCAAAAATATTAAAAATCCTGAAGTGAAATAATTCAGTTGAGTTGTAGGTGCATATCTAAGACAGAGATTACATTTCAACGTACTTATGGTTTTAGCCCCACATAGTCGCTTAGTTTATAGAATTAGAAAATAAAAGGAAATCAATAAATAAAACTATAAGCTTATATATAATGCTCTATAAATAAGCATTCTTAATTTTTAATGAAATTTCCGTTGAAATAAAATACAACAAAATCCAAGTTGATGCTAATACCTGATTACATATAAAAATGTCGCCTAAATAGAGTAATTAAATGAATTATTAAATGAAATTTCCAGAAGTTTATCCAGATTTAAAAACAGAGACTAACAATATCCAAAATGTTATAAGAGTAGTAATTATACAATTATAGCCTAAAGGAAAGTGTTAACTAACTTATGTTAAAAGACGTAATCAATTACAACAAATGTTTTTATCACATGAACTATTTGTATATTTGTAAAGTACATATAGTATAAAGTCTATTAGAAATTTGATTAGGAGTGGAATGAGGCCAAAGCATGTATTCATCTTCATAACTTTCATTTGATAATATAGATCACTTGCACAATAACATATTATTACATGATTCAGATTCTTAGAAATTTACAACATGGAATCTGTTTCATGGGGAAAGAAAATCTATAGATTGTTCATGTCAAAATACTGAACAGATATATGGTATGAGGTTGTAAGAAGATATTGACATAATTTGAGAATCATATGCAGTAAAGAGTAATGACTTAAATTTAAGAATATTTCATCACATGTGATAAAACGTTGTTTTTGTTTTAAAGGGGATGTTATATTATGTTATTCTAATACCATATTGAAAAGAATTATAACCATCTTAACAAACAATAATTTGTTTTTGATGATGTATTAGATTATTGTGTTTGATGTTGTGGTGATGAATTAAGTCAATTGAATTATACTCTTTCCTAAAAGTTGACGCCGCTAAAATTCCCGATGTGATGGAATATTCTTCTCTTATTTATTAACATATGCAAGGATCATGTTAAAAACTTATCAGGCTGCTTCTACTAAACGTAGACGTTTTATATTTGTACTCAAGTTCTTTAACCACTAAACTACTCTAACTCATCATTACACTTTTCATCTGCCTATATTATTTCACCTTCTTATCTTATTTCATTTTGTTTTGTTTATATGAGCATGAACTTGTAAATATTGTTCGATAATATAAATGGTTTCACATATCTCTGTAATTTAGTTAAAAGAATTTCACTGCAATTTTATGATAATTGTCTGAAAATATAAATGTAGATGCATTACCATTTGACTACCAGTAAGGGAAAATTTTAAAGTGATTCAATAATTTTATCTAAAGATGCTGCCAAATCCATAGGTTTTTATATGCTGGAATATTTATACAGTATTGTTATGTTCGCATTTTTATAGTACTTAACATACATACATAACATATAATTGGTCATCACAACCCTTCAGTCAGGATAACGACCTATCTTATCGCAGCGCTCATGTTCTGTGTGTTAATTTCATCAATAAATGGCGGAACCTATAGTTTAAAGTTGACTCCGAATACCAGATTTTTTTGTGAAATTTTTCATGGCAATTTTAGTGCTCTCAATAGCACTAAAAGTTGAGGCCCTAAGGATTTGAGTGAAATAGGAACTTTATCAAGAATTTCTCATATTTCTCATCTTATTGATTTCTTATGGAGATTCCGTAATTGTCATATAGTTTCAAGTCAATTTAAACTAATTTTTTTTATATGCGTCTTTGCGTTATTTAGCCCAACTGTCTTATTGTTGTCATATTAGGTTAAAAACCGCGTATAATGCAGGTCTCAATAGATAATTGAATATTTGATAATTACATAACATAAAGTCGCCTTAGTCCAGTAGGTAGTGTATTGCCTTACTGGACGTAATGCTTCGGTTTAAACCCCGGGTCAGACATCTCCAACAAACCGAAATATGAAAAAATATTTTTTCGGCGATTTCCTCGCAGCAGATTTCTGCCATTATGTTTGTTTCTTGAGACGGTTTCAGATATGCGGTAAAGCTACAATTTACCTAATCTTAATTAATTTCTGCTTCATTTAATTTCATATTCTCAACTTCAATTATTGTTTATTATCGAGATCATATATGAACCAATTTACAAATTATTTGTCCATCGTCTGACGACCATATACATTTGTTTCTCTTGAATTTTAGACATGTAATTTGTATGAACAGAATGAAGAATTTAATTAACGTTTATGCCTTGCGAAAGAATTCTTGTATTTCTACATTTCAATTAAAAATAATAAATTTAATTTAGTAATTTGTACAGTACTTGCGCCATTCATTGCCTTACAAAAATACAAACTATTATTATCTTTTTCCATCCACCAAAATGAGTCTTTTAAAACTGAGTTATTAGACGATCAGTTTTGTTTTCTAAAAAGAGGACTACAAAAAGGCTCATTAAAATGTTACAAATCGACTAAATTAAAGCATAAAAACAAAAATGGTAAAATGTGCGGAATCATAAATTAAACGTCAGGACGATCGTAAAGATCGTCATACATCATATTATACATCATATTTATAACGGGACATTTATTACTTCAAAATTAATGACTTTTGGATTTTATATTCTTTCTTTAGTTTATATCGTGCTGACTGTGGTTAAAAACTAACTTGTTAAATAGTGTATGAAAGTGATAAAAAAAAAAGAAAAAAAAAAGAACAAAACACTACAATTTGTAAGTTTTTAATAACATTTCATATTTCATTTCATATTAATCATTTCAATTAATTTTCAGAAAAACCTAATAGCAAAAATTGGAGGAATAGATTCAATGCAATTTATTCAGAAGTATTACGGCCTAGCTTCTCACACCACTTATGTTGTGTGTGTTAATTTTATACATGAGTGGCGGGACCTACAGTTTAAAGTCGACTCGAACGACAGATTTTTGAGAAACTTTTCATGGCAATTTTATTTACTCTCAGAGCTTTTGCCAGAAATCTGCTGAGAGGAAGCCGCCGAAGAAGAAATATTTTTTTTTAATATTCTTTTTTTGATGTCTGACCGGGGATTCGAACCCTGGCCTTTCGTCTAATAAGTCAACACACTACCTACTAGACTACGGCGACTTATTCTTATACTTTTATGAATTTCTAAAAAATTATTTTTAATTTATTTATTTAATTTTATTATTTAATTTTTAAGAACGACATGAATTTGTTTTTTTTTTTTTGAAATAAATTATTCAACAAAAAAAAAAAAAAAAAAAGACTAAGATCTACTACATTTTTTATTATCAAAAATCATTAAAAATAAGTAAAACAGGACTCTCAAAAGATGCGTAATATGAATAAAAAATGATTCGTAAAAAATCAAAATAGATAAGAAAACGATTGCGAAATGACCGAAATATGGCTTAAAATAGACTCGTAATAGAGTCGTAAAGGTTTAGTGTGCCGAGTCATACAACACTCTTCCGGAAGAATCACGGCTAGGGAACCATTTTCTCCCGACAAAACAATCAATGCCTGAAAACCGAGTAAAAAACACTTGATGAGAGTAAATTACAATTAGAAATACGACTAATAAATGACTCAAATTATAATCATAAATGACGTAAGAAAGAGTTCAAATTATTATAAACATGACTGATAAATGACAATAAAAGGACTCCTAAACATACTAATAAATAACTCATTAAAGACTCGAATGCGATTAAAGGATGACTGAAAGACGACTAGAAAAAGGATCATAAACGAAGGTAAATAAGACAAATAAATGATCAGAAAGTGATTCAAAAATTATCATAACACTGCAAGAAAAGGGGCCGAAAATTACTATAAACTAATATAGAAAATTACTCATAAATTACATTTTAAGAAGAATCGCGGGTAATCACTTTTTTCTCCCGACAAAAGTATCTTCTATGATCAGAAAATGAGCGCATATTCTAGCTTTTTAATAGCGCAGAGGAATCAAAAAAGACTCGCATTTGATCAAAAATTTCCAAAAATGGTGGCTGGATGGGTAGTGTATGCAAGTATACATAGTTTCATATGAACAAGTTTCTCAAGCAAGCATTCACTTGTTGGTGAAATTTTAGATTTAAAAGCGATGAAGAATTTGACAAATCGGTGCTTATATTAAATTAACGTTATTACAGATGGCACTAATGCTATACAATGTTCAATCATCACTTTAAAGCAGAAATACTTATAGACTGGCTGCCAAAACTGAAGAAACTTACATTTCGCAGCGACCTTTTAATTTAATTCCGAAAAATTTAATTCCGAAAAAGAATGCGTGTGCGGATTATTAGAAAGTATTACGAATAAAATTAAGAAACCATATGTATAACTGGCTTATTTATAATAATTGTCTGTGATTAATAAATTTACTACTACTACATTTGAAGCATTTAATTTTACAATGGTTAGTCGAATCTCCGGTCAGACATAAAAAAAAAACGAAATATGAAAAAATAGTTCTTTGGCGACTTCCTCTCAGGAGATTTCTGGCAAAAACTCTGAGAGTAAATAAAATTTCCATGAGAAGTTTCTCAAAACAATCTGTCGTTCAGATTCGACTTGAAACTGTAAATCCCGCCACTCATGTATAAAATTAACACACACAACATAAGTGTTGTGAGAAGCTAGAGCAAAATCCTAACTGAAGGGTTGTAATGGCCAATTATGTATGCTATTGTATAGCCGAATATTGCATAGAAAATTTTTCGCGAGCGTCGCTTGTCATTTCCATTCTTTTATTTTTATTGATTTTATTTATTTATTATATATTTATTTTTATTTATTTTTTATAAATAAATATAATATAATATAATATACATATATTATTTAAATTAGATATTAAGCACAAATACGATACAAATTCTTACAGAATTATAGATGGAAATTATAAAACAATTTAAAGACTTGAAAGATTATAGAAATAAAAACTTATAAAACTAATAGTATTTACATCAATACATTTGTATAAAAAAAGAAAGGATGTAAATAAAACAGACATTAAAATGAAATGAATTCAAAAATCAATTTAATTTTTTATTGCTAAAAAAAACTATGCACATAGAAAATTTTTGTTAAGAAAATAATTTGAATAATTCCATTTTGAATGCATATTGAATGTAGTTTGGTAGGAAAATCCAAAGACTTGTGGTGTGTATAAAAAACTTGAATATTCTTATCCTCTTAAGAGCAAGCAAACTTAAATAAACTTAATAAATGTGAATATCGTATTTCGAGTTAATAATTTCATATAATAGAATAAAGCATTGAATTTTTAAGAGATTATTAAACTTGAAACTAAATGTCTGGTACGAGAAATGAGAAATATGTATGTATATTCACGGCGTCAATTAAGAATGACAGATCTTGCTATATTCTTGTATGCTCAAATGATTTTTCGATTGTCATTACTATATCAGTTTACGAAAATTGCACACCCAAATGAAAGTATAAGAAGTAGGTACGTTTTAGTAAGTTGAAAAAGGTGTTGAATCTATGACAGTCCACAAGTTTCCAAGCATACTTTAAATTCTCTCAATAGCGAAATTTGTGTGGTTAAATCACGATAATCTGCTATTTATTATTTGTAATACCCAGAAATACAGAATTGACAAAATTTTATAGAATTAAGAATTAAATTCTGGTATAACAAATGATCTTTTGATTTATACATTTGGAGTTTATACATTTGGAGTTAGAAGGAATGATGTATAGTCCGTTTGCTAAGGCCCAGCTATAAAATTTTATGACATAAAGATTAATGTAATCTATACAAGAATTAATATTCTCTGTATGAGTACTAGTATAAAGCTACTCATGATAAGCATACATATGAACATTACAGTTAACTAAAACATCAGGCCGATCATTTATAAAGGGATTAAAGGTCTTAATAAAGTACCTTCAACAAACTGAAGCGGGAATTCATTTTGTTGAAGCACTGGTACAGTATTCATATTAAACATAAATAGAAAAAAATTCATTTTATTAACATAACTTTTATTCAAAATAACGAAATAAATTTTAAATATGAAATATTTAAATATGTTGAATAAGTAGAAGATGACTTGACCTTTATTTTTAACGATGGGGTATTGAATCAATAAGTCTTTCAATTTGATCCTTAGAAACGATATTCCAAGCGTCAAAGATTTTCAATGGGGTTAGGTTAGGTAAGGTAAGAGATCACACTTAGGTCTGCCTTTAGGCTCATTATGATACCACAAACCATTATACTCAAGAGTCGAACATTCCCTAAAGAAAACCAACCTGAGTCCAAAATAAATCTTGCTACTGCAGCAATATTTATAGAGAGCTCGATGAAATATGTCGGAAAAAGAAAGGTCAGAAACCTGCGTCGCTTTACTGCTGATACACGAAATAACAAACAGCCTCCTTTTCAGCTCCACAGCACCTGCCTATCTAAAGGAAAAATGGCTATTGTGCGATGGATCGTAATGAGTTTTATTTACCAACTTTCCCACTTTCTGCTTATCGAATTTAAGCTTCCCTATAAAAAGTATGGTTGATATCCAAAATAACTGAAGCAGTCTGAATACCTATGCTCTGTAACATTCCGGTGATTGCGAGCTCCGTACCGATTATGGCTATTCCCCGAAGCCCACATAAAAGTTACCTTTGAATGATCCGAAATTTCTTTGAGAAATCCTCGCCATTTATAGTTGTCCGAATAAATCATGAGATTTTCAGGAAATCCTGCGGCTTAACAAGTACTTAAAAATTGGTAACGGTAAATTAAAAACTTTTCTAAAAATATTTATTATTTGCGCTGACAAAATGTAGAGTCACCAAAATGTTTTCCTTATTTTTATTTTGTTTTGTGAAAAATATAAAAAATTTGTTGTTTTTATAATAGAACAATAGAATAAATAAATTAGTGAAATAAATACAAAAACTATAAACTTTTATATAAAATTTTGGCTAAAATTGCTGAAATTGCTAAAATACTATATTGCCGTACTAATACTTTTTCTGTCCACTGTATATGGTGGCTTCCAACTTATTTTCTAATTTCCAAACGAAGCCAGTCATTAAAAAAATTGAATAAGAGTTTATAGAACATATTCAAAAATTAAAAAAAGTTTTATTCAGTGTCAAATGTAATGGAAATGAAAGAGAAATGGGCAAAATTAATCCCCCAAATCACAAGAAAGTTAGTGGAATCAATGAAAAAAGGCTGAAGCTTTAATGGAACAAATAGAAGATAATACTAAGCTTCTTTGTTTTTAAAGTAAGTGGTTGAAATCAGCTGTGAATAATTGTTATTCAAAATATTTGAGTTTTAGTCCGTAAGGTTTTGGGAATAAAAATTTGAGACTGATTTTTTTTTTTTTTTTTAATTATTAGTAATTTTTTGTAAACTCATATTCGATTATTTTAATATCTTGCTTCGTTTCGAAATTCTATGAACTAAATTTTTTTTAGTGGTTATGATTGAAATAAGCTGGCAGCCACTGTACATCCATACGTATATATGTTTAATTATTCCTAATCTCATAGGCTTATTTTCATTTAAGAAACTGAGGGCTAGTGAATCAAATTTGAAATAGGATGATGTCTAGTATTTATAAAATATTATTATTTATGTGTTTAATTCTGATATCAAAAATAAGTTTTGTTGAAATTAATTCCATTTTTCGGGGTTGTCAGGTGATTTTGGTAGTTTGTTGTACAGAAATTTAAGATTTAAGCTTTCAATTACAATATGCATTCCGTGAATCGATCTACTTGCTTGGTTTTAATAATAATTCCCTGGTTAAACTTTTGTAGTCCGCTGATAACCTTTACTCTGCTCTTTTTCATGAGTCCTTTGTGCCATATAACATTGAAAAATATATTTATTATAAAAGAGTTTATTGACGTTAGTTGGGTCCCCAAATTCATTTTGATTTCATCAGCAATTTTTTGACAAAATAGAGAACTTTTCAATCCTTCCATTTTACTCAACTTGCACATTAGATTGATTATACAACGATTAACATAATTTTCTTATATTTTTGCGTGCGTTGGTTATTTTAAGAACGATATCGAACTTTTCACCCACGTAATATAGAAACTTTTCGAAACATTACGATAATTGTATCCTCTAATTAATCCGAATTGGAGATTTATATGTTCCAACTTCCAATACTGTGTGTAAATTATGGGATTAAAGTTTTGCTCTTTTTCAGGGAAACTGCGTGTTGTCGGGTTAATCACTTGAATGCTCATTGTGAATGGATTCCAATTTCAAATTGCTTACTAAGCCAATCAGCTGATGTTTTTGATCGTTTTATTTATATTTCTTGTAAACAGAACTGAAGCAGAAGATCAATAGTTTTTCATTTGTTCAATAATATTTTCTTTTACAATAACAAAAATGATCACTATCATTGCACATAGATATGTAATTTATTTTGTTTTTATGAACATAGTGTTCGCATAGAAGCATAGATAAAACTAATCTATCAAAATTATTGAATACATAACATTAGTAAGCCAACACACAACCTACTAGGCTACGACAAATTCATGACGAAACTTTAATAAACCAAAATGTTCCTCCATGCGTACATCTTAAGAGTTAGTTTTTTATGTATATCTTACATATGCATGCACGTATATATGTATTTATATGTTTTTCCGGACATTTTGCCAAATACTGAATACTTAAGTTCATCTTTCGTAATTTGGTCAATAATATTTATTTCTACGCGACTGTATTCATAATATGTACATACACTGCGATTCATCAGGATAGAACCAACACAGTTTAAAGTAAAAAAATTGCATAAATTGCAAATACCGATACAATAAAAAAATTTTGTTTTTCAGAAAAATAGTTAATACTGTAAATGATAATTTAAACACAAAAAATAGTATAAAAATGGATTATAACGGTACTTTTTTTCTTTCTTTTTTTCATTTATTTTTTTGGATCAACAGAATAGAATCACCCTTTAATTGTCCTATAAATTAAACGTACATATTTTTTTTGTACTTGAAAATTGATTTTATTTTAATTATTTTATCGAGATAATTATTTCATAATGCGTAAATTTACCGTTATTCATAATAACTTCACAAATACTATTTTTTATTGATTCGTACAGGAATTTTAAATGGGTCGAGGGATATTTCATGGCATGCAGCTTTTATTCCAACAATAAGCTCATCTTTGGTTTCGTATTGCTTTTCTCCTTCGTATACCTTACGTCTTACCCAATCCTAAACATTTTCTATAATGTTAGGGTCGGATGAATGGGGTGGCCAGTTTAAGGCCTCAATATTTTGGCTGGCAATCCACGTAAAATCGTGGATATACACGTACCGTGTATATAGGTGCGTTATAATGTTGATAAATCTACTGTAGTGGTTCAAAAATATCTTTTATCTTAGGAAAAGTTTTTTCCAATAGGGTTTTTTAATTATTTACGGCCATTCGGGTACTTTGAATAACAAGGTCAATAGTGCATGAAATTACAGCCCATATTATAATGTCCCCTCTCTGTTGTGATTGTGGCTCAGAAGTTTTACGGATATCGTGAAAGTAAAAGTTATAACCACCGTGGTCTTACAAATAAAATTTTTTTCATCCGAAAAAATGACTTTTCGCCAATCATTGTCGCTTAATTGTCTTTTAACATCCCATGTCATATGATCTTTGACAAACTGAAGGCGCTGTTGTTGACCGATTGCTTTTAATGGGGGTTTTTTCTGTTGATTTACTTGCATTATCTCCTGCTAAATGCTTAATTTTAGAAGTGGAATGGACTGAATTTAAGGCAATTCGAAGAATTTTTCGCTTGTCCTGTGGTGTTAGAGCTGTGTAAGTACATACATAACATACATAATTGGCCATTACAACCCTTCAGTCAGGATTACGGCCTAGCTTCTCACACCACTTATGTTGTGTGTGCTAATTTTATACATGAGTGGCGGGACCTACAGTTTAAAGTCGACTCCGAACGACAGATTTTTTTGAGAAACTTTTCATGGCAATTTTATTTACTCTCATAGTTTTTGCCAGAAATCTGCTGAGAGGAAGTCGTCGAAGAAATATTTTTTTTCATATTTCATTTTTGATGTCTGACCGGGGATACGAACCCTGGCCTTTCGTCTAATAACCCAACACACTAGACTACGGCGACTTCGAGCTGTGTAAGTACCTCTTTTGTAATTTCTATTATTTGTTTCACGATGTTTTATGTAAATCATTACCACATTATGACTTCGTCTGATTTTTCTACCGATTTCCGACCAATTTAAAGAACTCTTTTTTCCCATATTATATTTATATTTATTTTATAAAGCTTTATTACAACCGCCTACTGATTTAAGTTAAAAATGTACGTGGTCTATTCTGTTGAACCAAAAAATAATTGAAAAATTTTATTTTTTTTTTATAATCAATTTTTATATAATTTTTTGTGTTTAAATTATCATTTACAATATCAACTATTTCTATTTTTGCAAAACTAAATTTTTTTATTCTATCGGCATTTGCAATTTATTCAATTTTTTTTTATTTTAAAATGTGTTGGTTCTATCCTGATGAATCGCAGTGTATGTAGTTTTGTTTTTGTTTTTATTTTTTTAATTATTTGTAGATGTTTAGTTGTTTTAATGTACATATGTATGTATTTTAAGAATAAACAAATAATGGAGCAATTTCAATTTAAAATCCTCATACACAATTTGAATGTTTATTTATGTGTGTGTATGTATGTATGTATATGCACTTGTTGATTTCCAACAAATTTTCATTTTCGTGTAAAGTCAGATATATTGCTGTATGGGGGTATTCTTCTGCATATGAAAGTTTTCCGTCGAATACGAAAAAATATTGCTTGTGAATACGTCCATTCAAATATATGAATATGTGAATATAATACATAAGCATATACATATTTACTCACTTGAATATATTTTCATATAAAAGCAAAAAAGTTTTCATCTCTTGTGGTGGTCGTTTCAGCTTTGACGTCAGAGCGATTATAGTCAACGGCATGTTGGATTATTGCACGTCATTCGTCAAAAAAGATGAATCAATTGAATTGAAAATGTTATAATGAAAATTCATTGAAGTGGGATACAAAAAAGTGAAGAGTAGAAGAAAAAAAATTCAAAATGTCTAGATATTCAATCAATATTAACGTATTATTAATGATGACCTGCAGAAATTTAAAATATTAGAGAATATTTAAAAATCTAAAATTGCTAAAAATCTCATGTTTTTAAAAAATTTATTTTTATTAATTCTTATTATAAATATTTCAATGTGATTTTCGATGAAATCGGTATCCCCCAGTGGTTATAATACAATAGTTAAAATGGCTAGTTTTCCCCTATTAGCTGCAAATGCCGAATTAACGCAATTTATTATTTTTAAAGTATTTCCTCACAGATTTCGAAAGAGAAACTATAATGTGAATGTATAAGTTACAGAAACTTTTATAATTGAGTTTAAACTTTTATAATTTATAGAAAAAAGAAGTACTTTTATAACAAAGTGAGCTATTCACTTATTGTAATAGCTGGTAGGCACAAACTGTTGAATTAAATTTATTTAGTAATGAAAAAAATATATGTAAATAAGAATAAATAATTAATCCGAGACTAATAGTCAAATCTACCAGATATAAACAAATTAGTTAGAGTTGACTGTCTATTGAAGGAAGTTGTATGGACACGCTTAGGCCACATAGGGCCCACTGTGCTTATGAAAACATTATAAACCTGGAATTTAATAAAAATATTTAAGGTGTGAAAATAATCTTAGAACAAATTTAAATTTAAATCTAATTTGAATAAAATGATCAAATTTAAACTATTACGGATGAACCTTTCTCTTTGGTACAACAACTCTATAGAGGGTTGAAAATTTTAACAAAAACTAAAAGTTCGGCTAGAAATTGACAGAAGCACAAGGGAACAAAGTCCAATATCATTGAAAATGGCTAAAGATGAAGATGATTCAAGGCAAAATCGATTATCCATATCCGAATATAACATTTATCTTCGGAATGAACTTCTAATATTCTAAGAAAAAAAATTAACTTCTGCCAAAGGTGAAGTCTTATTTTAAGTGAATCCATAAAAAATTGATAATATTGACAGAACGAAAATTTAATGGAACAATGAAAGTTACTTTCGGAATATAGCCACTGAATTCCGCCAAAATATTATGTCTTCATTTAAATCAATTGATAAGTATTGAAGGCCTACAAATTATTTGAGGGCATAGTCATCTCAGGTGGTATTGATGTAAACTGGCCACCGAGATAATGCCATTTGACACCGTTAGAGTTTTTCATAAGTCGGAAGTGCATGCGAATATGCCACAAACCTCAGTGGTCTTCAAAACCAACATAAGATATTACTACGGTTAAATTCGTATATGTCGGATGTGTTCTACCTAGAGAAACTATGGCGGCCATTTGGACGATGTTATATTTCATATATACTGACATTAATATATCTTTCAATGACGATGATATCTCACACATACTGTAATTTAATTAATTTTAAAGATTTCCTACCTCATAAAAAACGGCTCTATTTAATGACAGATTCAATGTTCACTGAAAATAATACTTTTTTATTTTTTCATGTACACAGAAAGAAATGAAAAATGAATGGCTTAAGTGCTAATATTTATAATTTTTAATGTTGTGTACCATTTATTATTTATGAAAGTTATTTAAAATATTTGTAAGATTGTAAATATATGAAGACAGATAAATTATAATTTAGTTAACTTTTCTCACCTACACAGTAGAATTAGTTTTTTTTTTTGGCTAATGCTAAGACTGTAATTTCCAGGTGTAGGTTCACAAGTAGATTTATTATATGTTTCCCACTATATCTGTCGGGGGTGACAATCTCCATCGAATAGATAAATGTGAAAAGCTTTAAAGCTATACATCTGTCAAAAAATTTAATATCATTGGGATGTTGAGTATACTACATCGGTAAACGTTCCAGGACAAGTCAGACTGGAGATTCGTAATACTAACCTAATAAATATCTATACTGGAGTAAGGTAGTAACAAAATCCGAGCCAACAGTCTGATAGATATCATATTATAATGTTTTTAGTCGCTCAGGTTGCAGCAAACAATAGGAAAAGTATCTGTTATTAAAGATGGTGACTTTAAAAGCGCCAATTGCAGCTGGTGCGCTTCGGAGTTGTGTTGTGAGACCCGTTGTATAACTAATTTCTGCTTCGTTCATAACGAAAAGTAGGCATATTTAGATTTATATATCAAAACTATTTTATAGTCGGCATGACATCCAAGCACTCTACTCTTATGAGGATAAATCGAAGATAGGAGGGACTGCCTGGGGAAGCTGTATCAGCTAGGTAGGAGAAAGAGGATTAGCATGAGCTTGAGAGAGGGGAGGCTTCCGGACTACTAATAGTGATAGAACATATCTGTGCAGTGGGAAAAGGTTTTGTAATTATTCAATGAAAAGAAATATAAAGAGAGACAGAGCTTTTTCTTCATGCATCCAGGAATAATCCGAGATTAGTAGCTCGGGCACGATAGACCCAAAGTAAATTTGTTCAGGATTAGAATCGGCTTGAAGCCAACCTGTAGATTTTCTAGTAAAAAGATGAGAATGAATCATTAGAATACATTTTTGAACCCTATGTGGCAATAATACATCACAGAAGGAAATATTATACGGATACCATATAAAAAATGATGTCATAGACAAGGTCGTATGGTCGCAGTACTTTGGTACCTCCTTACAACGAAAACTTCACCCTTACAATTTAATCATTTGAAACTTATTCCAAATCAACATGAGGAAACTTAAAATTTTTTCAATTCGTTGTTTGAGCCAAATTCTGCGTATTATCGGCTTGTATTGTGCCACAGGCGATCAACTGTTAATGTCAAATAGAAAAGGTAAATGGAGCTGGATAGCCCCATGTCATCACAGGAGTACTGAAGAACAGAATAAGATTCGGTTACTAAGGTTGGATGTAAAGAATTTATAACGACACGGAACCAAGTGAAGTATTAAAGCTATAATTTTGACAAAATAAGACAATTCGTTAGTGTTTCAAGTTCAAAATGAATATTTAATTCAACTATTTAAGAAGTTTGATAAAATAAAGAAAATGCTAATTGTAATATTTTCCGAACAAGCTTTAAATGCTGGTATTTGCATTCTAGCCGCAGTCTTCTATTTTCGATACAAAAGTGATTTGGAAACCGAGTAATATTCATAACTTTTTATTGATTGAAAACCTGGAACTGTTTTTGAATCAATGTCCATTTTATAAAAATTATTTCCATACATATGTATATACATACATATATACATACATAAAATATGTATGAATGATATGAATATATGTATTTAACATCTGTAATATATCAATCAGTATTTTTTAATTTATTTGCAGTTTTTAAAAACGTATTGTCTGTCAGTGTAACAAAAATCAGTGTCTTGATGAAATTGATTTCATCTGACCGACTACACAATGACATCATTGTTAACACAGAATAAAGTGAACATTGAATTCAATTAAAAATTCTGTTTGTAAATAAAAATGCGCTTTTAGTTGTTGTTAAATAATGTAAATGAAAAATAAACTAAAACATCTAAAAAAAAAACAGGATGTGTTTTGTAGTGCTATCCATGTTCCCATTCAATTGTATTTCTCTCACTGCCCCAGTACTCAGGGTTTTTAATGAATGTGTAAATAAAGTGTACATACAGTCAATGAAAAAGTCAACATACAACGCTGTATGTAGACTTTCTCCCGACCATTTTTTTCAAATTAAAAAGGTGTTATAGCGATCTTTAAGGCAGTCACAATTAAGAATATTTGAAGACAAAATGGAATATAAAAAGATATAACCTAGAAATTTTTAAGAAAAAACAAAAAAACTAGCGGTAAATAATCTACATACAGCCATGTATGTATGTAGACGGTGTATGTAGACTTTTTTCTATGAATGTATGTACATATATACATAATATTTTCGTATAGAATTAATTTATATTTATTGTTACAAAATACCATTGGCCTATAAATTATGGGTATTCACTTCAATATTCACGCATAATCTTATGAACTTTGAAAAATTTTCAATTTTTATTTATCATTAGACTAATTCATAAATAATCTGTTACTGAAATTACTAATAAGCTGTTCCATAGAACTGCATGACTTTATAATACTAATCTAACAACTATTAATTCGTATATCACGAACTTTTGTTTCATATATTTACATTCAGTTACATATTTTATAAAAACTTATTTTATTATCTCTAAATTTAGACAAAAAAGTTCACTGTTTTTAGAATAAATTATTTGACTACTATCATTGCTCCTGGCAATTCAGCGGTTATGGAGTGTTATTTTAAGTTCCGAGTGCGTTCACTTTATAATAATCATTCATTTAATAATTTCAACGCTTTTCGATATTTAAATACATTTTTTGTTTGTTTTTTATTTTATTTTAACGTATGTGAACTCCTGCTAATTTTTTATTTATCATAAGCGGCTGCGATGTGAAATCTGAGCCATACTGAACTCAACCTATTGAGCTGTCAAAAGTAATTTCACTACTTAATTTAATTCATGCCACGAACGAAAGGGTGAAACATAAACAATCTTATTTTTTGGAAACTCATTCTCAAACTTTATATTTAAATATGAAACAAATAATGTTTCAGTAAAAGACTTACTTATTTTCTAATCGATCCAATAAATTCGATAGTATATGAACCTGTAAATACAGGTGTGTGTGTTTTAAACATGTATCAATTTGAAATTAAAAATCTTTTAAAAATATTTTCAAATCAAACTTATCTGACTAAACTTTCAGTATCTTTCTTTATATATTTACCGCCCGCACACTCATGCAAGATATTCTGTGCCCTTTAAAAAATATCAGAGACATAATTCCATACATTATTGACCGATCATCTTTCTTATATGGAATGGACGAGCATATGGTCCACCGACTCGAAATTGCAAATATTGAGAGTCACCTACGCAGATGGTCATAGTCCACCCTAGCTGAATCGAGATCCGGTTGAAGCTCTTTCTTTAACTTCTACCTTAAGAGGTTAATAGTCAGAATATAGAATCGGTGCTCTAGTTGCCAAAAAACGTCCGATGCCATGTCTTAATAAATCTATTGACAATCTAACTTATCCTTAACACTACGGACACTTGCTAACCTCCAACCACAACAAAATTAAATATTTAAATTAGCAATTTTAATTACTTGCGCTTGTATTTTCATTAAGCTAAGCATTACTGCTGTCGACAGCAGCAGAAGAAATGTTAGACAAGCAAATACTTAATTTTAATTTATTTTCTTATACAATCAATAAATTTTTGGTGATATATGGTTTAGACAAATTTATAATTTAAGATCTAATATCATGGTGTGATGCAAACTCAAAGGTAATATATTAAAATAACCCTGCCAAATTTTTATTTCGAGATCAATTCTGTCTTTTGCACTGTTTTGCGTTAACCCTAATTATGTTTTCGAAATGAAATTTATTAATTTTATAAAGAAAAAAAAAACAAATAATTTTTATTTAATAGATTATTGGAAATTGAGCGTAAATTTGCATTTTTGTACAATTCAATACATTTATCAGCACTGGCTTTTCTTTTATTTCGAAACAACTCCCTTTTATCGAAACAAAGAAATTTTCATTTAATCTTCCTTCCAAATTTGGAAAGTTTTAATTTTCTGATTTATGTTTACCTTACAATGTGTATTTACAAAATAGTGTAGTTTGAGCTTAGCAACCAGTTTTCTTTGTTTTATCGCCTTCACTTCTATGTGAATAGATTTCAATGTCATAAAACTTTTGATGTGGAATATAATCATTTTACATTTAAGTTTTAAATTATAAATCGGTCGATCAACTAGCTCCGAACAATTTTGAGTAATTTTTTTTTGCTTTCAAATAAATACAAAATTCACTACGATGCATTAAATGAAATACATTTTAGACTTTTGTAAAATCATACTCATTATTATAGTGAATATGGGAATTGTTTACTCTCACTAAATTGTATTAATGAACTTTTGTATGTATATGTATAAGAGAATAGATGAATACGAGTAGATATACATATGTTTATAGACCAACGCTTCTCTCAAAGATAATAGATAGATATTGTATACAAAATTGGATAAATATGTTTGTTCATTCGTATTTCTGTGTGCTTTTTTTTGTTTTGTTTTTTTTTTGCCTACTGAGTCTACTTCGCAGCATGCCATTGAAATGCACTTCAGTTTAATTCATAACTTGGAACGGAATAGATTAATATGAGAAAATATATAATAATAAATATTATAAATTAGAAAACAAAAAAAGAACAAATTATAAACGATCTACAATTGTAATGTGTTGTTGAATGTTGAATAATAAAATATTCTTGAGAGTTTATTTACGTGGATGTGATTTAAGTACAAATATATTGTGTGCACTGTTCGTATAAGAAATATTTTTCGACAGAAGAACATTAAAATTGTATAAAGATAACGCATTCTAACGATATTGTGCGAATACTACCGCGACCTCAGTTAAATCAAACTGTTATAGTATCCAGAGAAATGCACATACATCCGAGCTCTCCGAATTCAGATCTGTCCCTGCAATCGGAGGAGAGTGCTGCTATCAAAATTCAAGCGGGTTTTCGTGGATATAGAGTGCGCAAACAACTTACTGGTCGATCACATTCTCGAAACACATCGAACGGTTATCAAGGTCTTAATTCGATTCTACGTCGTCAACAGCGTCATCAACAGAGCGGTATGTCACAAAATCAGAATTCCACCAGTAACGGTTCATCAAGGAGATTGACAGAGGATAATGCAAAAGAGTCAGAAGACGTAACAGTTGAAGATCGTTGTGCAACAAAAATTCAGGCAGGAATTCGAGGTTACTTGGTCAGAAAGAAGCAGAAAGCTGCAGCAGACGCGGCCACAAAAATACAAGCTGGTTTTCGTGGTTTTAAAGCACGTAAAGAAGCTCAAAAACTAAAGCAAAATTAAATTTCCAAAAGTATGTGGAAAGTATTTTTACCACTAATATTTACATGCATAAGACAACAAAAACCAATAGGTTTGTTTTACAATTATTCAATTATGATTGTAATCAAAGTGCAAAGTCATCTAAAGCTATGGCTATATACCTTAGTCCATCTCATTCATTCAATTACAGTATCCATCTTACAGTATATAATCTATGACATTCTACCTGAAAAAATTATTCTTCAATTCAATGGCAATACATTACAATATATAGACAATATAACAACATCCGGATCTAATATTTGAAGTGCAACGATGTCGATGTCGTTTGTTTTTACGTCTACATAATGTACTAGATGAGCGACAGCAGCCGGCGATCGTTAGGTTTAGAATTGTTATCTAAGCAAACATTTACTTTTAATAGTATTCTCTTCTAGTATAACTGCATATGTATGTACGTACGTAGACATTGAAGGCATAGTGAATTTATTTAAATTACGTAGTTTCTAGTTTCTTTTCCCATTAATTAATATTTTAATATTAATAATAAGTATTTGTGTACGTGTAACTAATTTTAAGATATGTATTCTTATTTATTTATTCATTATATTCATTATCTTCTTGTTTTTGTTTTTTCTGTGTTTTATTTTTGCTTCATCGTTTATATTTATAACTGAAATAAAATTTTATTTGTGAACAAATTTTAAATGCAATATTCTATGTGTATATACATTGTTTATGTATATACATACATATTTGTATACGTTTGTATAGGCATAAATAATAAGGCAATCCACAAGCATACTAACAAAAAAAATCTCAATAAATAACTAAAAATATATTCCTAGAAATCGAGATGTACCAAATACATGAACTGGTTTTTTTTTTTTTTTTTTTTTTTTTTTTTTTTTTTTTGGACAGCAGTTATACCTTAACATTTGGAATCTGTAGGGGTGTCATTTTGAAACGAAAAGAAACAGTGAAATTTTTTAGTGATTACGTTGATATGAATATGAATGAAATATTATAGTTTGAATTAGTATTATTTATTGTACCATACGATATAGCTTGATCTAGCATTTCAAATAGCTTAAATACTACAATATTCAAGTTGCACTCTGTTAGGGTGCCCATAAATTCTATGTAAGGAACTTAGACAAATTGTTGGATAAAAAAAATCTCATTAAACGAAACGATTAATGTACAAAGCTGAACAAAAAGTCAGAGTCATTTGAGAGGTCAACGTATTACTGCTAATACGAAGTTAAATTTCAATGAATATTTTTTTTTTGCTTTGTTCCTCGCTATTAAACAAAGTAAATTTTAATTTTATAACTAGTTTTACTTACCACTTATATATCAGAGATATTATTGGATACTTTAACAAAAAAAAAACGAAAATAAATATACAATCATTGTGTCTTGAATTAAAGACACAGGTTGAGAGACATGTTTACCATGTTGAGAGACATGTTTACACAAGCATTTCTGTTTATAGTGTTAATAACAAGAAAAATTCTTCCTATTAATATAATTTTAATGATATATTTTTATTATTATAATATTTTTAATTAATTAAAAAAAAATAAAAATAAAAAATAAAGAAGAAAAGAGAAGAAAGAGAAAGGGAGAAGCATAAAAATAGATCTGTAATTATATATAATATAACACGTCGGCGACGAATACCCTTTCCCAAATTCCTAGAGACTATTTCTTATTTTCGAACCCCGTGTTTTGATGACCTCGACTTATCTTATTTCTAACATGGAGTAGGAATATTGAAGAAACGCTAAACAAAGTGTATGGAGCTCAAAGTAAACACACTGAAAAATAATATTATTTTATATTTTATTCAAATGTTGTGGACTTATTGACCTACCATTCAAGGATTACATTAAAGATTCAATAAACCTCAAAGTGTCACCTTGGTGTCCTATTATTTTTTACAACACTGTTTTTATATACACATAAATATGTATACTTTATTGTTCTGTTTATTTGTAAACATTTCTTTATAAAAACAAATATAAAGATATAAAACAGTTCTGCTATGAATATGTGGTTCTTTTCAGGCACTTATAAATATTTTTACATGTATTTTACACCAAATTTAACGATAAAAATCATCGCAATTAAAAAAATAATAATAATAATGATAACTCGCGTGCATAATAAAATGCTTGCATGAATTCTTCCATCCCTACTACCACATATCGATTAATTAAAAATAAACTAAGAAATAAAATGTCATAATAACGGACTATGAATGGTTGAAACAAATAACGGTAAATGATTAATTGTCAACTAAATGAAAGTATAATTTCTTCTAAATACCTTCAACATGCAACTCTTTGTTGTATTTTGTAATAAAATTCTGGGATATACTTTTAAACGTTTATTATTTAGATAATTATTTAATATGTATGTATGTAGTAGCAGTAGCAGCAGTTGCATGTGTTATATACAGTGGACAGCAAAAGTCATAGTACCCCAATAATATATTGTATATTATCATTTTCATGAATTTGTAGCAATAGTTCGTATAAATAATTAAAGTTTTTATACTTATTCTGATGATTTATTTCTGTTTTATTATAAACCAACAAAAAATATTAATGTTTTTCAAAACCAAGAGAAAAATATGAAAATGTTTCTGATGACTCCTCATTTTTGCACCGCAAAAGTGTAGGCAACCCCAAGAAGAACTCAGAGTAAATTTAAATTTCAAAGACCTAATATATGAAAATGTTATCCCTTATGTTTAGAAGGATATCCCTAAAGGTTAACCACACCATGTCACCTATTTGGCATTCAATGTACCAGTTTTGTTTAGTGTTGTCTGGTGCTATTTGCGGTTATGCACTCATGAGCAAGTTTTTCGGTTAACTTTTGTTTGAGGTTTAGCGACTACGTAACCGCTCTTCTAAATGATCTCCTAAATAGTACTTGGAGTCATATTGGAACTTTGTGCAAAAGTATTACGCCTTTGTTGTTTTCTCAATAAATTCCAAACTGTTCACACCATACCATGTATAACTGTTTCAGACAAGGTTTTCAGATTGAGCTCGTTATTTTTCTTCCTCCATACTAAATCATATCAAATGAGATTTGGATTAATGTGGTTTGTTCAGACAAGTCAAAATATATCATTTTAACTCGTATGGACGTACTTTAGTATGAAGGAAAAAGCAATGAAGCGCTCGATCTCAAGAAACGGTTAGACATGGTGGTGATACTATAATGTGTACCGCGGTAATTTGGAATTTATTGAGCAAATAATTAATAAGAGAGACTACTTAAACATTCTTAAGAACAAATTTATCAAAAGTTCGGAAGAATTAAGAGTGAACATGTGATTTGCCTACCAAAGTCTCCACAGGCTTAATACTCTTGCACAAAGTGCCGATATGACTCCAAGAGACTATTTAGGAGATCATGTGTAAGAAGGGTTACGTATTCGCTAAGCCAGAAAACAAAACAAAACTGGTAGATTGAATGCCAAAGAGGTTACATGGTGTGCATGACCTTTAGGGATATACTACTAAACAGAAGGGATAACATTTTCATATATTAGGACTTTGAATTTTAAATATACTCTGAGTTCTCCTTAAGGGTACATACACTTATGTGGTGCACATATAAGGGGTCATCAGAAACTTTTCCTTATTTTTCACTTGTTTTGTAAAAAAAAAACATTAAAATATAATAATAAAATAAAAATAATAAAATTGATCTAATAAGTATAAAAACTTTAATTATTTATACGAACTTTTCCT
>QOCX01000175.1:372211-387663 GCA_005959815.1 Sarcophaga bullata
TTTATGAAATTACTAAAAAGTATTGGAGTACTAATACTTTTACTGTCCACTGTATGTATGTACATAGTTCATATCAAAGCAATTTAAAGCGCAGTGCAGTTTTTGCTCTTTTTCCCATTTTGCACAAATTTCGACGTAATTTGTTTTTGCACTTGCTCTGTACCATTATTTCTGTACTGTGCATAAAAGGTGCATTTTCCTTTGACTTTTTCGGTTTTCTTTTTTTTTTGTGCAAAAGAATGCATGAATATGCATTGTACACTTTTACTTTTATGTAATGTAGTTAAGAAAAGTCAATAATTTAAAGATAATATAATAATTTTTTCAGTTTTATTGATATTATTTGCTGCTGATTTTATTTAAATAAAAATGACGTTTATACATACATACACACACTAATAGAATACGAAAAAGAACAAGAACAAGAATAAAAATATAATAACTCAATGGTTGAAGGTGCTATCTCCTTGTAATTATCAAAAGCAATTGGCCAAAACAAGTGATAGCCCACTAAATGCTCTTTCAATATGTCTAGTGCCGTTAGCAGAACTACCGTAAATGTTAATTTTTGGACAAATTTCTATTTTTTAATTATTTTTATAACCTCGTTTAGAGCAGACCTCGTAACGGAATTTTAGTTTGACTGATTTAAATATTTTTCTCTACGAAAGTTTATACGCATATGTTGTAGTCGCCGTAGTGCCGCAGATAGTGGGTTGGCTTATTAAACGTGAGGCAACGTTTCAAACACAACCGAAAACCAAGATTTTTTTCGGCGACAGCCTTTTAGCAGATTTCTGGAAAAAGCTGTGAGAGTAATTAAATTGTCGATTGGAGTCGACTTTAAACAGTAGGTAACGCCACTCACGTATAAAATTAACATACACACAACATAAGTGATGTGAGAAGCTAAGCCGTAATCCTGACTGAAGGGTTGTAATGACTAATTATAGATGTACGTATGTATATAACTTTTTTTAACTGCAATGCATCACATGAAAAGCATCGATGTTTTATCGATGTTCATCAATAAAAACAATTAAATTTTTTGAATGCGTCAATAACTTTCATGGAGTGCTTTCAAAACAATGTGTGTGCAAAACAATCGTTGAAAGGTGCAAGCAAAGAGTTCCTAATGTGCAATATGCTAAAGAGTGCGGAAGTGCTTACTCTGTTCTATGTATACAATTATGTATATATAGTATATATAAATATAAAGTAAATATGCATGAATTTTGATCAAATTTAAATTGAATTTGATTTAGTAAGACATATTAAAACAAAATAGTATTTTAGATTTTTTAATTTAATTTTAATCCATAAGAATACGTCTTCTGTCTTTTTTTTTCTCGCCTTCGGCACTCTTGATTTTTTTACGTATGTATTTGGGTATGACACGCAATACTTCCGAATCTATTTGAACGGGCATAGAATTCTGTCTCATTGCAATCCATCTCCGTTTATTGCTTTCAATCTTTTCGGCTCGGGTTGCAGCAGCCGATTTGGCTGAAATAAGAAAACAAATAAACAAATTAAGTTACGCAAACATACATACATATATATACGTATACGTGCATTGTATATATAAGAGGGTGATAACTTTTCTTAAAGTTTTAATAAATTAAAATTAAGTTATATAAAAATAAATAAAAGTGTAATGTATCTATATATATACTATACAATACATATGTATTACCTAAGACTCTATTGTTATGCAAATCGAACAAAAGATTTTTGAGAAACTTTTTATGGCAATTTTATTTACTCTCAGAGTTTTTGCCAGAAATCTGCTGAGAGGAAGTCGCCGAAGAAATATTTTTTCATATTTTCGTTTTGATGTCAAACCTGGGGATTGAACCGCGGCCTTGCATCTAATAAGCCGACACACTACCTATTAGACTACGACGACTTTCATATGTATGTAAGTGCGTACATATATATGTATGAATGAAATGTATTGGTATTTAATTATATTTTGTTTATAATAACTGTTTATTAATCCAAAAAAGTAAAGTATGAGACTAATAGTTTGTGTAGAGAATGAAATAATAAACGTTTCATGTCAATTAACTTACATACGTATGTACATATGTATGCATATAGTATATATAATGTAGGTAACCACCATTAAGTAAGTATCTTAATTTTAATTAGACAAATAGATATACATATGTCTAGATAAAATAGATTAAATAAAGGAATTCATAAGCCTATTTAACATCTTTAAAAGTCCTAGACTTTCTTCCGAATCCAAGGCCATAGTACAAATAAGTACATCAAAAGAACAATATAAGTACATCAACAAAAGTGCAGGCTGAATCTTTTTGATATTTTTTTAATCAATTTTTAACGCCTTCTTAAGTCAAATTTTTTAGTTTTTACGTCAAAGTAAAAGTTGCAATTCAAATTCAATAGCAGATTGTAGAAAGTGATTTGTATTCCCTTTGGACTTTGCATAGAAAGATGATTGAGAGAAAGTTGTTTTGTCAGGTGAGAATAAAATTGGAAGAATTGAAAGACTATGACTATGGACTGCAGAATTACATGCTGATTTATAGTTGTAAATAAAAGGTCAATAAGCGAATAGATCTAACATCAGATTGATTGAGATTATAATTTTAGTTAAATAGTAAGACAGTTAGAGTGACTATAAGGCGGTGCGTAAGTCAGTGCCAGTGTCTATAAGATATTTTGAACGAAATCAATGAAGAAACGTTCGATATGTCGCTTTTCAGGTACTCTGTAGGCTTACAGTATCAATGAAATAAATAGCTCTTCCATTAGTGCATATATTATATTACCTAGCGTAGGTAATTGTAAGGCTAGTTTTGACGATAAGACTGTACAGAACTCCATTTATATTTTTAAAATGACAGTAAAAGTTCACAAACAAAGTAAAGTGAATTTAGTTTACATAAAAATTATTCTCCAATCTAATGAACCGTGTTGGCTTTTACAAGTTTCAAGAAATGATGGGAGTCGTAAGGCTCTCAATGTCGACTGCTATCATATTGAGACAGTTTTCTTTATGATATTTCGTACTCAAAGTTATATCGTCTATACTGGCCTTTATCAATTTAAGACATTTCGAGTAAAAAATTTCCTAAAGCGGTTACATGACTATTGCTTGTTAGGGAACATGGCAGGCGTGGTAAACATAATAAAAACTTTTTGATGACCCGATGCAACTAAGTTCTTGAAATATACTTAACGTAATAGTTAATTGAATAATTAGTGTAAATTGTATTATATTTGTATTATAATTAATAAATAAAATTACAAAAAGAAATTATTAATAATGTAAGGAACACTACATTTCAAGGCAATATACAGTTATAAATTTTGAGATTAAGTTAAGACTTAAGATTAAACTAAAGTCAATAGGCATTGCTTTATTTATAATTGTTTCCTTGAATCTGAATATTGTTGTGTTCAGGTGTTCGGTCCATATTTAAAATTAATAAAAATTTATCAATTATATAGTCCTAAAAATTTGAATCTAATTTTGGCCTAAAATAGTTTTAATCTCTCGTTTGAGTATGTATGGTTATACTTATAAAATATGAAATAAACGAGAACACTAGTCCATGCACATATACAATATATCATATATACAGTGAACAGCAAAAGTTTTAGTATGACAGTATATTTTAGCAATTTCATAAATTTTAGCCAAAAGTTTGTATACTAATTTATAGATTTTTTTATATTAATTTCATTAATTTATTTCTGGAAAAGTATTCCGGTGACTTTACATTTTGGCATCGCAAAAGTGTAAGTAAGCCTAGCAATATTTAACGAAAAAACATTGCTAATACCATAATTTTTGTTAAAAAATCGTTACATTCATAAATTAACATTACATTCCTAAATTAAAAACGTGTCTAAAAGTATTTATTATTTGCGCTGACAAAATGTAAAGTCACCAGAATGTTTTCCTTATTTTTCTTTTGTTTTGTGAAAAACATAAAATATTTGTTTGTTTTATAATAGAACAGAAATAAATTAATGATATATTTATTTCATCATTTAACATTTTAAATTTTTATACAAGCTTTTGGCTAAAAATTTGAAATTGATATTCACTGTACGTATACACTGCTCGTTACTTGAATAGCACACTCCCTGAAATTAAAAAAATTTACTTTTTTTTTTTTAAAAGACTAATTATGTGGCAACGTTTTTATCTTTTACGGCTTGTTATATCTTTTATCCCTTCTCCGAGAAAAAGAAAATTCTCTAAAGTATAATATACAGTTATATACATATTTTTTTGGTATTTTGTTTTGTTACTTACCGGCTATTGTAAAATATATGTACCACTTGAATAGAGCATTTTAATAAAATTTAGGTTTTCACACTATATTTGCACACGGGTCATCACTTCAGTTAACAAGTGCTTTAAGGCTGATATTTTTATACAAATTTAATGATAATGGATCAAGGCAAATCATTGTAGAAGTCGAAAAGGGTAAAATCAAAGCCTATAAGGATATGTGCCTATCTGTTGCAAAAATGTCAAAAAAATATTAAAAGAAATCGAAAGGTAACAATATCATATTTTTGTTTAATAAATCAACATATGGAAAAAACATGTAAGGCCGTACACATGTGTATTATCTAATGCAGACAAGCGATTTAGTTTAAGAGAAGCTTTTGATTCACACGACTTAATGGTGAAAATAAGTCAAAAGACAGGAAGTGAATGCAAGTTTAGCTAAGCATATAAAAAGAATAATTATAAAGAAAAAACACCTCTTAATTCATCCCGAAAAGCTAAACGCCTCAGCTTTTGTGGATTGGCATCGTGATTACGAATTAAATTCGGAAGGTGCTGCTGGTTACATAGCCTGGCGGGGAGAGTCATGATATCAAAGCAATTCCATATTACGGCACATGTGATCTTTGTTTTTTAAAAACGACGATGAATGCTACTTCCTATATTGGGGTGTTTCAAACGGCTTTCATGACTTTTAAAAATCTCTTCGAACCTCCACTACCCGGACTGTATAAAGTTATATTGACAGCCAGAACATTGAAGTTATGAATTGGCTCCCGTATTCTCTTGAAACTATCGAAAATGTGTATGTATAGAATGGTTATCTAAAAAAGTTGATGAGGGTAGGAAACAGTACTCGACCGTTCCAAAACTTATTCAGCCCTAAAACTTGCTTGGAGTTCAATTCAACTCAATTACATAGCCAAATTATTTAACGGTATAGTTCTTTATACGAATTTCATTGCTGCATATTTTAAATGATACTGAATAAGATCACTTGCATTTTTACATGATAGATGTGAGGTGTAGAAACAAAAAACATCTAATAAAATTGATGTGCTTGCACTTGCCGGCCAGAATTATGGAATTCTGTTTTCAGACACAAAATGACAACAAAATACACTACGGTGTGGACTGTATACGATCTAAATGTTGTTGAAAACTTCATGGATTCGATGACAAGAAAAGTAATGAATGCAACTTGATAGCATAAATCTATTAATGAAACCTATCAAAAAATCCTGAAGTGATATTTTTTGGACTATCTTAAATCTCTGTATAATACATTTTCAAATAGAATATTTATGACAATTTCCACCAAAGTATTAAATCGGACACGTTTCACTATAATACTAAAATAATGAATCATAAAAAAGAATTTTAGTGAAATAAAATTAGATTTATCGCCGTAGTCTAGTACGTAGTATATCGATTGTTAGACGAGAGCCTGTAGTTTAAGCCTATACATCTCGAAAAAGAACGAAATATGAAAAAAATATTTCTTTCTGGAAAAAGCTCTGAAAGTTAATAAAAAGTTTTTAAATCTCTCTTTCAGAGTCGAACATAAAAGATTACAAAAGACTATTCTAAGAAAAGTAAAAAAAAAATATCCTTAAAAAGCCTTTGATTTATTGAATAAGATTTATTCTAATGACATGTAGCTAAAATTAATTTAATTCGGCGAAATGGGAAAAAACAGTACTCGCTCTTCAGCAACAGAGCATATTTTATTATGGGTGATAATCAAAAATTCTTTTGGCATCGGATAATCATCTATGAGACAGAAGTTGGTTTGGAACAATACCACCATATCATTGGGGGTGTAACACAGGTTGGTTTGGAGTAGTACTTTGTCACTGGTAGAGTAACACATGACACTGTTTTGGGGCCTAAGGTGTGGAATACTATGAACCATGGTATGCAGAAACTTCGGTTAGTCAGTACAATAAAAATTTTGAGTTTTCCAAATGATATACAGAATAAGAAAAAGAATAAACTCTACACACACCATATGTTATAGCGTTGTTAAAGGCATTTACAATTAAGAGTGTTTGAAGAGAAAGCGAATTTGAAAAAAATATTATGTAGAAATTATTGGGGGAAAAATATCAAAATTAGCGGGAACAAAGTTTACGTACAGTGATGTTTGTAGACTTTTTTCTTTGACTGTAGGTCTTGCTATAGTAGGGATTACAATAGTCGTTGCTGCAACTGTAAACAACTTGAGTATTCAGATTGCAAAAGCATGTTTGATAAACACTGAACTGAAACTATTTTAATTACTAAAGTTAAAGTTAAGGAATACGTAAATAACTACGTTAACTGGGATTCTCTTAAGTCGACTGTCCTTTAATCAAATACGTAGAAGAGAAGGCAAGTGGAACATGTAAAATGCTTTCCGAAATAATACATTACTCGAGAGATCAAAAATTTCTCAAAAGAAATATGCTGGTGGCATTAATCAGGAAGATTGTACTACATGCTGCACTTATTTGAATAGATTCTTTAAAGTACAGGTCTTTCCGTGGTGGAATAGATTCAGTATATAAACTTTATGCTGTGGTTATAGGACTATCTCTGATGATGCAGCATTTGCACTTCCTTCACTGTCAGAAATATAGATTGTCTTTGTGATTGAAATTGGTTCAGCAACTAGGCAGGTAGGTAGGTTGAGTTTACGGGCTTTGTAGGATAAGTTTACTACGTATATTAGATTGGTCCTTAAAGAACAACGTAGAGTTTCCAATAATATGCCATAAAATATTTATATTTAATGAAATATACTCAGTCCAGTCCGGAGAAGTATTGCTTAACGGAGTTATAATTAGACTAAGTTGGTGTATTGAGGTGTTTTAATAGGTTAAAGTTTCATATAAAGCTTGTATGTTGACATATAATTACAATTAAGACGTTAGCATTTTTATTTTCAGTAAGTAATGAATAAAGGAAATAAAAAAATATTTTTCAAATAATTTAATGGCATTGTTTAACATTTGCCGGAAGTGATTTAGACAAGAGGAAGATGTGATAAATAAATTAAAAATTATCATCATTTAAAATTTATACAAAAAAATTTCTGTTGATTTCTTTATTTGTTTTCAGTATAATAAGTAAAATTAAAATAGAAAACAAAAGTGCTGTTTGTTAATTTTTTTTGTTGTGGCAGTGGGAAAATAATTAAAAAACAAGACAACAGATTGATGTCATAGAAATATTTGCGTCAAAAACATTGTGTTGCCAAATAGATTGTGAGTGGAAAACCAGGGAAATAAAATTTAAATTATTTTAAGAAATTGTATGCATTACATACATATGTATGTATAAGAGTACGTTACACTATGCGACAAAACACAACAAATTAAATACACCCGAGTTGTTCAGTTAGTTGCGTAGAACTCAAAAACTTTTTTATATTTCTCGAACCTTCCAAACTTGTTTTATTTGAGGAAAACTGTTTTTTTTTTATCTTTTCACGCAAAATTATTGATTACCCAAATATGTGTGAATCTATTTCAAAAATCCAAAAATTTATTAAAAAGGAGAGAGATTAGCCTTTAAAATGGTGTACACAAACATTTTGCTTAAACTTAAATGATATGAGTTTTGATGGAATAAACTTGGAAAATATAATTTTTTTCTTATTTTTTCAAGTTTGGCCATTTTCAATTGTAAAATTTAATTAAAAACTATAAAACAAATTTTGACATTCTTAAAGCACACTCTCTTGCGAAGAGATTGACACTTTGTTTGATAAAATCGGACAAAAATTACAGTAGTTATTATTTAAAGGCTATAACAGCTGAGCCATATTTTTTATATATGTTGTCTTATCAAATGGACTTTAAGTTAAAAATTTTCAAAATTTTTGATGGATCTTGATTATTTATCGGAGAATTTGCGCTTTGTGCATTTGTAAAACTGTCAGAAGTCGTCAAAAATTATTTCACTTTCCTCAGACATTAGCCAACTTCCGGTGGTTGGTCCAATTTTCAATAAACACTTAAGGTCCAACAAAATTTTGAAAATTTTAATACAATAAGTTTTTAAACATTTTATCAAATACGGGAAAAATTAAACACTTGAACTTGAACATACTCGTTGAGAGAAATATCATACCGTAGTTAATATTACGATGCCTCTTCAATTTGTGCACTCAGTGAGGTTTCTCTTCCTAAGCAGTTTAATTAGTAGATCAAACGAATGACAGTGGGAATCTTTAGAAATTAGCTGGACTTTATCAGCTTTAATTTATAAAAGCTTAGGTTTCGGAATTGTATTATTTACAAGCTAAGCACATCATAGCAGACGATATACATTGTCAGACTATACCTTTATTCTATAAGATATCATATCATCGTTTACAGGACCTTTTCCATAATATTTTTAGAAACTCTTATTCTCGGTTGAATTTTGGGTGAAAATATATTTTAATACATTCCTCTCTTTCCTTCAAGCATTCGCTACACTTTAATACCGGAACTTTAAAAACTTAACTGAATCTTCGGGTACATGAGCAGAGTTTAGTTTGGGTATGTTGTATTTTCTTAGCAAAGATTGTTAATTGAGTCTAATCGACAGATTCATCTAATCGACATATATATTGGTCGTTTGGGAGGAATGGAATACAAGAAAGCAAGGTAAAGTTCCTGACAGTGGTCAACGTGGCAACCAACAAGGACGATCCTTGTCTTGCTTTATTCAAGTTGACACGCAATCTTCACGCGGCCCCTCTTGGATGGCATTCTAGCACCCGCTAAGCAAGTCGACACACACCATCTTCGATAGCCCCATAAGGGATCGTGTTTTTGCCGCTATGCCTGAGCTCGGTATACCTCCGAAGCTGATAAGGTTATGCAGAATGACGTTGAGCAATTCCTGCAGCTCCGTCAAGGTAGGAATGGACTTCTCCGACCTCTTCAACTTCGTCATGGAGTGTTCTGCGAAAGGCGGAAGTGCATAGCAATAGTACTATCTTTCAAAAAAGTGTCCAGTTGCTTGCGTACGCTGACGACATTGACATCATAGGGCGTACCAAGCGAGATGTTACTGCTGCCTTTAGTGCTATTGAACGGGATTCTACTAAGGTGGCAGTAAATGAGGGCAAAATAATGTATATGTTATCGACAAGTAAAGAAGTGCGGCGTACTGATTCTCAAATTACGGCCGATAACTATACTTTCGATATAGTCAAGAAATTTATTAGTCTTGGCTCTGCCGTTACCATCCAAAATGAAGTCAGTCTGGAGCAGGATAACTCTTGCTAACAAGTGCTACTATGGTGTCAATAGACAATTGAGTAGCAGAGACCTCTCCCGTAGGACGAAACTAATACTCTACAAAACGCTCACCTTACCCGAGCTATTTTATGGCGCAGAGGCATGGACCCTATTGAGCACAGATGCAGCCTTGAGATTATTGGAATGAAAAGTCCTACGTAAGCTCTTCGGTCCAGTGCGAGTTGGTGATGATTTCCCCATCCGATACAACATTGAGCTGTATGAGCTCCTCCGGCTGCGCTGACTCGCATGTTCAAATGGAAAAGGATACTCCGACAAGACGGGTATTTGATGCGGGGAATTGGAAATTGGCGCAGAAGACGACTTTGTATACGTTGGAAGGATGAAATCGAGGATGTCTTGTCATCGATTGGTGTGACCAACTGGCGTAAGCACGCAAGAAACAGAAGAGCCTGGAAATATGTGTTGCGGCAGACCGAAATCCGTTAATCGGGTTGTTAATAGCCAATTAAGTAAGTAAGTATAATGATCGTTTATATTTTTAGGTTGCGAGTAAGCACATGTTACGTTATTTATGTGCATCCCTGTGTGGAAAAAAAATAATTGTTTTAGAAGCATAAGTCTACTAAGCAATCGCTATATATTTTTGTCCACACAAATTCTAAATATATTCAGATATAGAACTTATACAGAAGGAACAATCGAAAAATTTAAGGCAATAATAAGGCATCGTAGTGTTAAGAAAGTTAAATACTTTTGATAACTGCTGGTGTCTTTTCTTAAAAAGTTACATTAAGAGTACAAAATTTTTTCAACTAACTTGACGGACAATTAACTAATCTTGATTCCTTTAATTTTTATGAGATTTTGTAATAATTGAAAGACTTTAAACTTCAGGAGCCAAAAAATGTGATTTGTTTTTCACAAAATAAAATTATTGAGTTTTCAATTACACTCTCTTCATCGCTGTAAAAATCTCTTATGATATAAATCTAAATTCAGTTGAGGCCAGCAAAATGCAATTAGACCAGCTTTGTGTTGAGGTAACCCGTAAGTTCATCACCGATAAAAATAATGCTTTTACGCAATAAATCCTAAAATTTAATTTGTTTCATCTGAGAAAAGAACATTTCAAATTTAAAAAAAGTTTTTAATATTTGGTAAAATTTCTAATGGTATTAAAAATTAGAAGAAAATTAAATGCGCTAAAAGTTATGCAAGAAAATCAAACCGTAGAATAATTTAACAGCTTTTCAAAACACAAACACAGACTCAAACTCCGTACCTCTCTACACATGGTTCTTCTATGGTATAAAATAATTGTCTACATATGTGTATGTATGTACAGTAAGTTCAAATTATTATTTCAAAGTTCAAAAATAGAAAAACGAAAAAAAAATTAAATATTTTGTATATTTACAATAATTATTGTTTTTTTTTACCATTTTTGGTGAAATAAAATTCAAAATTACATTTTGTTTCGTTTTTAATTAAGACTTATAGTACAATTTAATTGAAGAAAGTACAATTTCTGAAGCGACCATGTACGATTTGAATGTTCGTAATGTCATCCCTGAGGTGTGAGTATTAGTTATCTTGGCGTATTTTTGTGATCGTTGAAATATCCATCCGAATAAAGAGTCACAAGCATACACCATCGCAACCATGACAAAGTTACGAGTATAAAATACACAATCACAAACATGACAAAGTTACGAGCAGCGTTACCACGCCCAAAAAAAATTTTATAACCAAAATTAAAATAAAAAATAACCAAATAAGGAAAAAAGCATTTTTTTTTTCATTTAAATGTATTTGTTTTTAACAAATTTAAGGTTTAATAAAAAATTTTTATTTTTTTCTGTCTTGTTAAACTACAAATAATAAATTAAGGTTTTTATTTATTTTAATAATTGTAGTTCTCTAAGATATTCAATATTTAAAAATAAATAAAAATACATAAAGTATGTTTATATAGAAATACTAGCTAACCCGGGAACTTCGTCCCGCCCGAAATTGATTTTTTTATTGCTCACATTATATATTTATTTTAATAGTTGGGAATAGGGAGAAATAGCCCCAGTAGCGCCCCTTCTGAGTACTTCTTAAAAAAGAAAAAACGTAAACTATATGTGTTCTACGGTACGCAGATCTATCTAGTTTAAAATTTAATCGAAGTCTGTACGTTATTTAGATGGGACAAACAAAGAATAACAATGATAAGTTCGAATCATGTGTAGTGCTGAAGAAGTTGTAGTTGTTGTACTCGCTCCAAAACAAAAACTAACAGACATACATTTTATATATGTACATATGTAGATATAAACCATCGAAGGATAAGTTTGTCGATATCGACTCTACGAACTTACCCACCAAATTTTATTCGTCCACGATCAATAAATATTTAATATTCCTAAGTATTCAATTTTAATGATTTACCACGCCCCCTTAACATTTAGGGATATGAAACATAGATGTTATCCCATTCTCAGACCTATCCGATATGCATGAAAATCGGTCGATCCATTACGGAGGAGTTTAACCACTAACACCGTGACACAAGAATTTTTTATATTACATTTTAAGGTTTGATATAAAAATTATTGTACTTCAGTGCCTGTATTTAGGATAATTATCAAATTAATATATAAAATAAACAAAAAACAATACTTATATGCGATTTTTTTGTATAGTAATAGAAAAAATTAAAAATAAACATATAAGAGAACGTAATAAAAACGATTAAAGATATAAAACGCTTTGCTATTGATTGTAAAGATTAAAATGGAAATTTTCAAATAAAATTAAAGAAGTGATTGCTGTATTAACGATATTAAAAAAAATAACCAAAATGAAGAAAAAAAAAACCAAATTTGGTTAAAAAATAACCAAAACGGCAATGATGGTTACGAGTATAAAATTGCAGTGCAAATTCTATGTTATGCTATATAGAGCCAAAGAAAACTTACTCTAAAGAAGATTCAAATATTTGTTAATCAATGTTTAAAAAAACAAACTAATTGCTGTCCTGTCGAACAGAAATACATATGTAGACGGAAGGGAAAATAATGCGAATTAGTTACTACAAACTGAAATCAAATTAACATATACTTATAGACATCTTAATATGTATTTACATACCGACGTACATGTATGTATGTATAGTATACCTAGTGTTACTCAAGTGATTACACAATTAACGTCCAAGAATTGCGATTTATTCGAAAAACTTCGAATGAAATATAGTATATCTTTGCCTATTTTTCTTCGTTTCTATGGTTTTCTTTTCCTCTTTGACGTTTAAAGATATGCCAAATAGAATAATATAATAATCGAACTATTTTAAAAGATTTAAATCGTTGTTCACATAATTATTTCTTTTTCTACTCGTAGGGGTAAATTTATAAAAATTAGACTAGGTTTCTTGTTTCTGCTATGGGTTTAAGATAAAATATTAGTTTTGTCTATCATATGATAGTTAAGAAAAAATTTTATTTTAAAAGTATTTTTAATATCTCACCTGACGATGGCAACGAACAACTTGAAGTTGCATTGTCGATGAATATAGCTTTAGATTCTTGTTCTGAAAGGGTTTTGCTGTTAAAACAAGAAGTATCTTCGGTTTTTGAAATAATTTTTCCATTCTCACTTTCACCGCTATTACTGCTACTGGTTGCTTCTTCTGGAGAAGAACCATTTCGAAGCGCATCGCCTCTCTGTAACATGATCGATCTTTTTTGAGCTAAAGTAGTTTCAATGCTCTTAGTATACTCTGGAGCAGATTTAATTATATTATTAGCATTTGCAGCCTTTAGACGGTAATGCTGCCTGTACATCTTTTGTATTCGTTTAGCAGCAGCCTCCTTTACCAAGTGCTCCAGAGAATCACTGATTGCTGCATTTCCAATCGATACTTTACTTGAGTTGAATGATCCTCGTGTTCCGGCTTGTATTTTGGTTATAGCTGACACTGTTGTAGACTCTGTTTCAGTTGAAGTATCACCATTGTCGATCAGCGCTGTACTTATGTTAAAATCGTCATATTTTTTATTTCTTAATTCCCAAGAACTACTATCGATATTATCTGCAGTTCTCTCGAATACATCTGAATCTGCTTCGGATAGAGAATAAGCCATCATTTTGTGCCGTATGTTTGCAGTTGTTTCATCATCCAAACATAAACTGCTATCTTTCAGTTCATAATCTGGAGGCTCAATATATTTAATAGATTCATCAATTGTTACATTTTTTAAAAGAAACTTTGCTTCAACTTCATCCCCTATAGTGTAAACACGTTTAAGTGAGCCCTTGGATGGAAATGTGGAATCGAAATTGAAATTTTCGTGCAAATTTGAGTCATCCTCCTTTACAGTACTTCCAATAACAACATCAACATCACTTTGACCAGTGCTTTCGCGAGTCTCGTCCCTTTGCATTCGAGTGATCACAATGCCCTCTTCATCTGTGTCAAGATTTTCAATGGACATAACCGAAGGTTCATTAAAATTATAGTCCTTTAAGTTTTCCAAGTTAGTAATTTTAGAAGTAGAATTGCGACGCTTTTGCATTTTTTTTATAGCTATTTCGGGTTTTTGTAATTTTACTGTTTTGGTGCCTAAACTGTCTTCGGCATCATCGATGTCTGATGATGATGAGGTACCAGAGCTTGAAATTTCTTTTTTAACCGTTGTTTTAATACATGGTTCTTCCAGTATTTCATACTGTATATCCGACTTTAAATTTTCACTTCGAGAATTTAAAAACTCTGCAAGAATCTTTGTTATTTCAGTGATATTAGAAGCAGGAAATTGAATATCTTTTATATCTGAATACGAATAATTGCGATTTACAATATCCGAATAAAATCGCTCCGATGTTATAAACTGATCAATAAGATTCGTATAACGTGATTTTTTTTCATTTACCTCAAGTCCATTAGCACCTGGTGGAACCATATACATAAATACAATTAATAGAATCAATGAATCATGAAAATAATACACAAACATACCTCTTGATTGTATTCCAATATAGGGAGCGGTAACTGCTGGAGTTTGAGAGATGTCAGTTAAAACTGATCCTTTGGGGAGATTAATACATTTTTCAACTAACGAATCTTCACTACTACTACTACAACTATCACTACTTTGATTAGTTATTGGTGCTGTTGGGGTTCTACTAAAGCTTTTTGTATCAATATCTTCCGAACTATTTAAATCAACTAAATATTGTGGTAGATTGGTTTTTAGTACAACGTAAGCTTCGGTCTCGTCAAAAGAAATTTCTGATTTCGTTTTATGTAATGGCGGTGACTCTTTGTTAGCTACTATCGGCTCGTCACCAACAAACCAATGTGTTTTTTGTAAGTCAGTATTTGTATTCGATTTATGTTTTGGTTTCATATTTTTTTTAAAGAGTCGTTGTATTATTTTTGCTGCTTTATCTGTATTCATTGCTGGTTCTGTGACCTGCATATCGTTATCGATGGCAGCTTCAGGCGCTGACGGTTCCTGATTTGAGCGATCGTTAGCAGTAACTTTAAGTTCACTTTGTAAATTTCCTATAATGGATGAGTTTTCCCTTATAAATGATTGTTCAGTTATATTGTGTTGTTCATGATATTTTTTAGCTTTATGGAGTGGCTGATTATTGTTATTTTCCTTTTCACTATTGCAGTCCATTTTTAAATTATTTGTTACAGTTGAATAACAATCAGAGCTACTTTCGATACTGTTAATCATATTTTTCATTTCGGAATTGGAATTTACAGGTTCTGATTCTCGTTCATCAGAGTTGTTGGAATTTTTTGAAAATTCGTCAAATTTTTTGTTTTGTTCTTTCGAGTTTCTCTCATCTTTAAATATTTTGTCGCTATTATTGATATTCTTTCCATTTTTTACATTATAGATTTCCATTTCTTCAACTGGTGAGTCTAT
>QOCX01000176.1:0-18189 GCA_005959815.1 Sarcophaga bullata
CTATCCAGCGCAATAGGTCAGAAAACCGCACCTTTTTAAATTTTATCGAATTTTTCATTATTTATAGAGGGCATATTTGGTAAAAATAAGCAAATTGTAATCTTTGTACATTTTTGTTTTTTTGTATAATTGAAAGGTTAACTTCGTCTTATTTTCATGTTTTCTCTGGTTTATCCCTATTTTGCCGATTTTTGATCGATTTTCATTCCTCCCTTTCCAAATTTTTTAGTTATGTTAAGTTAACAGTGTCTGTTAACATAACATTCACTGTAAAAAAAAGAATATAACTTTCGTAGCTAACTTCACACACATAAAACACAGACGATACAACTCATGCGATACTACTCATGCGCTGATACTGTACTGTATGATTGCGAAATCTGAGGTCAAACTAAAAACCGGCACACGGAGACATTACTTCTGGTCAAGCATTTCCCTGCCACACCAGGACAGATATCTGTCGACTCAAGGAATGCTTTGCCAAAATCAAATTGAATTTATAGCGCACTCTTCTTGGCCACAAAAGCATTCTTACAATCACTTGCCAATTACTCACGATCATCACGATCGTGTCTTTATTTTTAAATTGTTGTGTAGCCTTCTCCAATTTTTTTTTTTGTTACAATTTGAAGGCCAAAGAAATTAAGCAAAAAAATTTTATAAGAAAAAAAGGAAAAAAAGGAAAATGACAACAGGAACAGCAACTGAAGAGTTACTTTTAGTTCCTGTTCTTCACTTCTCATTCACTTAACGTGACTTATCTTCTGAAAATCTGTGTGTTGCTCTTAAACATTTATCACACCGTTTGCAAGATGTAAACTAAGAAGAAAAGCAAAAACAACAAAACGTGTAGTAATTCAGTGTTGAAATTTATTTTCCATTCTACCTCCAGTGTTACAAAAAGCTTTTAAAAAGGTTTTTATGGCTTTAATGAACTGTTAGAGAGGGTCGTCGGATCGCTTTGCTGGCTATACACTGTCGTACATTTAATCGCTGGAGTGTGATTCCTGATTTTGGTTGTTGGGTTGTTTAGTTGTTTGGGTTGTTGGAATAATTTTGATTTCCTTATGGCAACCATTCAACGTCGCCATCGTCATCGTCGTCATTGTCATTTTTATCACTCACTCCATTCAAATTTATTTCAGTTCAACAGGGAATTTTTCATTTTCATTTTCGTTTTTCAATTCGATTTTTTTTTTGTTTTTTTTTTTTGTTTTTGGTTTCAAAAAAGATTACGTGTTCAGATTCGTGTTTGTGCATTAATTACAGAAAACGTTTTATTTGAAATGTTTGTTGATGTTGTTATTATTATTGTGACAAAAACTTTAAAAAAATTCATTTATTTTCACACAAAAAAAACAGAAAAAAAATTCAATTGGGTTGAGTTGAGTTGATTAAGACATGGTGTTTTGGTTGTTGTTGTACAAAGTAATTATGCACTGCAAAAACAACAAAAAAAAAAAAAAAAAAAAAAAAATGTTTCAATTAATAAAGGTGCTCGTTCGTAAATAATCGTTTTAATATTTAAATTTTATGGCAACAACAAAAAAAATTAAAAAAAAAATTCCAGAAAAGGTGTTAAATGCTGTGTGTGATGCCACAATAATGTGTCAACAACAGCTGAAATTTGTTTGTTTAATCGTTTCAAAAAAAAAAATAAATTTTTCGTTTCTTTTCTTTCTCAGCAGAGATCTTTACAGACTAAAAGCACGAAAAAATTGTCATGCTTATTATATATCAAGTGGATAGATCTGAAACACTTGTGCCAATGCATATAACTATACGTAGAGGGTATGCAAGGAATAGAAGTCGTGTTGTAGTAGGTAGTGTGTTGACTTATTACACGTAAGGTCACAGGTCAAACCCCAAGTCTGATATCTCAGACAAAACAAAATACGAAGATAAAATATTTCTACTGCAGGAACTGCTGAAAGGGAGGAAACTGTTGTCCCCTTTCTTTGTTAATGCCCATCTCCTGCCAGGTGGCGCTTAATGCAGTTATCATGTATTGATATCAAGGACATAGCTTCATTAATTCAACTTTTAGGGTGCTTTTTAGGGTAGGTTAATCATGATTTAATGAGCACCTACTGCGCTGACCAACTTCTTCGATTAGTTTAGCTGACGGCGGTTAGTACAGGGTCTGCGCTTATCTGTGGCGTCACAATGGGCTGCTGTGTGTGCTCAAGTGAGCTTTAATACTTAAGGCTACTGCTTCAATTTAACCTAAACTAATCTAACTTCCTCTCAACAGATTTCTGGCAAAAACTCTGAGAGTAAATAACAATTCTCATGAATATTTCTCAAAAATATGTGTGGTTCAGAGTCGATTTTAAACTGTCGGTTTAAATGGATAAAATCAATGCACTAAACATAAGTGGTGTGAGAAGCTAGGTCGTAATCCTGTCTGAAGGGTTACAATATCCCATTATGTATGTACCGATTTCCATCGTCTTCTGTTATCTTTATAACTGTGAACCTGTATTGCTGTAACAAAGTGACAAATTTTAATCACAATTGCAACTGGACACACCACTAATGTTGTGCGTTAGTTTTATACATTACTGGTGGGACCCACAGTTTAAAGTCGATTCCGAACGACAGATTTTTTTGAGAAACTTTTCATTGCAATTTTATTTGCTCTCAGAAATTTTGCCAGAAATCTGCTGAGAGGAAGTCGCCGGAGAAATATTTCTTCATACATCGTTTTGTTGGAGATGTTGTACCTCAGGTTTGAACCGTGGCTTCAAGTCTAATAAGCCAATACTTTACCCACTAGACCACGGCGACTACCAACTTTAATTATGTTACCAGAAATTAGTAGAGTTGCGAAATTTTTTTTTTGGTTGCCAGTTGCCATTTGCAATATTGTTTTCGTCAAATGCAGTCTCTTGACCACTAGACGAATTATTATTAATTGAGTTGGAATTTCTTAATTTTTCTTTGAATTATTGAAAGAATATTTCCGGTCACGTAAATTCTAATAAGAATTCATAATTAAGAAAAGTTTCCATAAAATTGTGTTTGAAAACGATAGATAACAGCGGCTCCATGAGGAGACATGGCTCATGAGGAGACATGGCTATTTAAAAAAAAATCAAAATAAATTTTTTTACTCACAGAAAAACAAAATCAATCATTGAACATAATGAAAAATTAACACATTAAGACAAAATAGCCAATTGTAGTATAATATTCTTCAGTTGGGGATATTTCCCTTTTATAAACGTGCAAGATTTCTAAAAAGAAAAAAAATTCGCCTAGACAATGATAAAGATTTGTTGGTGTTAGTATGTGTCCATATGTTAATGAGTTTTAAAGCCTATTTAATGCAAATATCGTCATTCATTCATTCAATCATTCAATCATTCTTTCATTTGTTTCTTCATTTGATTGATTAGATAAACTTGAATATGCTTTTTTGATAACCATGGAACCAATAAGGAAAAATACTTTCAAAATTCTCTATAAAAGCTTCCATGAAATATAAAAAAAGTTTCACTTTATTAAACAATTCGTTGTAAATGGTTGGCAAAAAAAAAAAAAGAAGAAGAAGAAGAAACAATACGGCATGAACTTCAACAACAAATACTTTGCTTTCTTAACTGCTTTGGTTTTGTGTCTTTTGGGCCGAAGCTCATCATCATCATCATTATCATTTTGGCAGAATTGGCCATGATTTGGTTGGTTAAATGGAACATTTTCTCCACATTTATTCGGTTCCATAATTTAAAAAAAAATTTTTTTCTTTTAAATTTCCTTTTACAGCGTAAAGCTGGCCATTCAATTGTAAGTGTTTGCTTAGAAGTAGAATAAATTCAATGGTAATTTGGAAAATTATTATCAAAATTCTTTCTTTCCTGCAGGAAAAAACCCCCAAGAAGGTTGATAAATTAGTATCGAAAGTCCAAACCGCTAAAACTGTAATTAAAAATGGTTCAGCTTTAGCTGGTGCTGTTGCTACTGCAGCGGTTTATGGTTTATGCTTAATATCGGTTTTGGCTAATTCAATGAAAATTGCCATGAAAAGTTTCCCAAATATTTGTCATTCGTAGTCGACTTGAAACTGTAGATCCCCCACCCGCCCCTCATATATAAAATTAACATACACAACTTGGATGATGTGGGAGGCTAGGTTGTAATCCTGACTAAAGGGTTGTATTGATTAATTTGAAGAAGTAAGCGTGTAGTTCAAGGCATATAAGCAATTTAAAATAGATAAAGAAGAATTTATTCTTTTCATTTAACCAAAACTACAACAATTTCTACTGAACTCTGAACAAATTTATTTATCCACGAGTGGTGGATGGGACTCTGAACAACAGTTTTGTGAGAAACTTTTCTTAGCAATTTTTTTTTTCTTTCATAGTTTTTGCCCAAAGACTTCTGAGAGGAAATCGCCGAAAAATATATATTTTTTTCACTTTTCCTTATGTTCGTTCGAGATGTCTAAAGGCTAGGGGTTGGGCTACAGGCGCCAGCACAGTACCTAACGGACGACTGCTTTACTGGCTTTACTGGCCCAAATTAGTTTCGATTGGGAATCTCTTACTGCTTTGGCAATCCTAAACTTGGAGGTTTTTGATATGATTTGGTGATTGCGCCATGTCTGCACTCTGTATTGGTTTCCAGTCCATACAATGTGAATACAGTACCGCTCAACTATCCCCTGTTTCAGTTAAAAATCATTTTCGGGGATTATTATGTTGCAGTAATCCAGGAAACTTATCGCGTGAGTTATGCCACATCTTCACTCATATCTCCATCCAATACCTTGCCATCAATAAAGGTCTGCTTAGAGTAGAGTAGAGCTGTAGCAAAATTCTTTCATTTTAATCTTCTGTTATTTCGTATCAAGTCAGTTCAGTTAGTCCGCTAGATGTCTACAGATTATCCTTGCCGTGAACTGCTTTTAATATTTCAATAATTCGCCATTTGAATACTCCTCTGCAAAATATGGTCGATCTAGCAATATGGTCCTCTTGGTGATTTTTTAGCGACTAATTGTGGCATTCGTTTAATAAAACAATAAAATATTTGCAGTGAACGTATAACATTTTCTGCATAACTGTAAAGGACCGTATATTTTTAATTGGGGCGTGAAAAATCGCGTCTTAATTTTAAAATGTATTTGCAGTGATTTGCCCTGCGTTCTGTAATGCTTCATATGCTTGCCTGATTTACTTTAATTTTATTAAGATTACACGATCGGTATTGCATAACAGACTAGAGTCTTCTAATAGACCAGCACAATACTAACTACGCTAATAGGGGACACTGTAAATAACTGACTTGCCTTAATAAAACTTTCTTGTTAGTCATTCAAGCGTCTAACCCTCAGTTCCATATTATTGATTATGAACTTAAAAGATTATGAATGGTTAATCTCTTCCGTAGAGTTAAGATCAAGACTGTCACTCTTATAATTTCGCAACAATTTATAGACCCCCTCCCCCCCCTAAGATGAAACTATTGATGCTTATTGTCTGCTGCATAACTGAGCCATGATTAAATACTTTGCCGTCGTACTTCAGAATTTCCTCTAACGGGATCTCAAGGTTTCCGACATTTTATTTTAACTTGATCGAGTATTTAGATTGGGGAGTCAATTTGTATGGAAGCATGTAAAGATATCGTGCAGGCATCAATCAACATAGTGCCATGCTTAAACCAAGGACGAACTCGATTGATGTGAGCTAAGTTCGTTGCTTTTTAAACAAAAAATTAAAGTTTCATTTGATATAAGTTACCTACATCGGAAACGATAGATGGAAGCAGCCGTAAAGCAAGTCGTCTAATGCTCTCTTTTCTTCTATTCACTACTGACATGATTTATTTCTTTTCTAAGATCAAAGTTCCATGATAATAAAATAAAAAACAACACATATCATCCGAGTCTCTAATTACGTATTAAAAACAATTTTTTTATATTTTTTTTTTTATTTTTCTAAAATAAATATTCTTTGTCTTGTTGACTTTATTCCACCAGAAGATTCTTTGGATTCAAATGAAGCGCAAATGTTGTGTGTCACATTTTGGATGGAATTTTTATGCCACTTCGTTCGATCATGCTTCTTGTATTCCAAAGAAGAAGAAAAAAATATTTTAAGAGGGGAATTAAACAATAAATAATTGTTTTATTTAAACAATGAAAGGCGAAAAAAAAACCATGAAAGATCAACATGTGTTTAGACAATCAAAAGAAAAATACACGGAGAGGGACACATATTCGCTGGTTGGCAACTTATTTGGAAATTGCGTTGTTTTTTTTCTTTTGATTTCAAAATCAAAAGAAACAAAAACAAAATTTTCTTTTTTTTTTTATTCTTTTCGTAAATGACAACAAAAACAAAAACAAAAAAAGAATAACTTTTTAAGGGTGTTAATAAAAAAAAAAATAAAAAAAAGCCAAATGATTACATGAAGAAATATTTAAGTTTTCTTCCCCACTCGGTTCTATTTCGCAACGGATAGCAAGGGATAGCAATTGATGGAAATGATTCCTATTGTTTCACTTGAAGACATTGAAGGCATTTCTTCTGTTTCACTTTGAAGTTGAATTTTTGCTTCAACAACTGGGCACATCATATCTCCCTTTCGTATTCAAGTACAAACATACGTACATACACGCACATATGTATGTACGGGGTTGTGTGTGTAATATTCCTGGTAATCATGTGGTTTAGTTTTAGTTTTCAATTATTTGTTGTAAAATATTGTAAAACAAAGTCTGTTTTTTTTCTTCTTTCGTTTTGCTTTTTATGTTACATTTTCATCACTTCATCATTGGCAGTAACAGCAGTAACAGCAACAGCAGCAGCAGCAGCATTGTGGTGGCCTATTCTGTTTCATTTTTTGTAGCAAACGATCTGACAATTTGATAAAAAGAAAACAAAGAAAATAACAAAGCAACAACAAAAGAAACAAATAATAATTAAGTTGATGTTGTTGTTGTTGTCGTTGTTGTTGTTGTTACTGTTACTCTCCTTTACGCTTAATAGTAGTGTTATGCAGCATGCACTATTAGCTCATGCTATTCGTTGCAACGTTGGCGACTGCTGCAGGGCTCAGGCAACCATAGCCGCTGCTGCTATGAATGTGAAACAATTCCCGAGAAACCTCCTGCCTTACTTTAATTTCAAACTCCTTTTCTTCTTTTCTTTTTTTTTTGTCTCCCTTTTTGTTTCAGTTTGGTTTGGTTTGTGCCGCTGCTTTAGTTTCAATTTATTTTTGTTTTTTATTTGCTTTGTTTGTCGTTTCGTAAAGCTTGACACACTGGCATTTACTACGAGGTCATAAATGTTGGAATTTTTGTCGTCACATCCATGCGTGTACGTATAGGAAAAATGCTTTTGAGTGTGTTAGTGTTATGGTTTACCACAAAGTTTTGTATCATATTTGTGGTTTTGTGGTAGTGAAAACAATAAACCAGGGACGGCATTGGAAAAAGTCAACGTGGAGACAGTTCTGGAGAACCCTTTTCGTGATATATTTTGCATGACACATAAAGAAATAGTAAAAGATGTTCTGAACATAGCACTGAACATGGTTCATGAGAAGAAACTTAACCTCAATCAAATAAAAATCTGCTTGTTTACTAGGAAAACAAAGAACGCAAATTGTAAGGGCCCTCATTTCCTTGCTAAGGAGATCAAAATGTTAACATAAATATGTTATATTGGACCGGAAACTGAAATATAAACAACATCTTGAGAGAAAAAGCCTTTGAAAGTCTATAGATTTTCATCCAAATGTGTATGTAGCAGAGCCATTGGAATTATGCAGTGGCTGCTTAGGATTATAGATATGAGGCTTGCTAACATAGGATGGGATGGATTGGTGTGATTGGCGGGCATCATTAAACAAAGATGCTGCAAAATACTAAAAGTATCCCAAAGAATATGTTGTCTGGTGAAGTGTTGGATGATGGTGATGACGAATCGACAATCCTAGTCTAACTCTGGTACAGCTGCTAGTGGAAAGCAGTAGAGACCATGACACTAAATATGAAATCAAACCATGATTCCATATATCCAACCACAACCATGCTTTTTCAGCGAAGACACGATTAAGTATTTTGAATTTGTTTTAAATCGATAGACCAAAAGGCAATTACAGAGGTAGCATTAGGGAGTTGGTAAGGAATATAGAAGCACTGACACCGACTATCAAACTACAAGAGTGGTCTATACTGGGGGTTACAATGCTGGATAACAAAGTTAAAGCATATACAAAATCGCTAGGCCACCATGTGGAGACAGACGCTGATGTGTAGAAGACCATTAGTTTGTCATGTTTGCTTGCTAGTGTTCTATGGGCACTCAACTTTATACATAAATTTGAGCCGCAAAATAGCAGCGTTTACAATGAATGTACAGAATACATCAAAACAATGAAACGCTTTTTATGTCAGAAGAGTGTATTGGAAGAAAATGATGAAATGCGCACTTAGTATGGCTTTTCTATCAATTTGCCCGACTGGTAGCTCTCATTGGTAAGCACACCACACATCGACACGATGCCTCAAGTGACAGCCTGGTTTGAATGATAACTGTGTGAACTTATCTACCTAAAGATAAGTTATTATTCCGGTAGCTAGTAGCTTCCAATAGGAATTTCTCATAAATAACAACAAAAAACTGCAACAATCTGCAACAATATTGCAAAAAGGCGATCTAGGCTATGTTTTAAGATGAGTACACAACTGTAAATTCCAAATGGCAATTAATTGAAATTCTTAAAATTACCGAAGACTATGGGATCTTGGGCCCCATCCAACTGCTTTGAATGTACAGCCATCTCTAGCGACCTACATAAGTAACATGAGCACTTGCAACTTGTATCATAATGAATCTGTCTTAATAAATTCGACCAGAGTTTATAAACAGTTAAACTGCTTGATAATAGACCGGGTGTGTCTTTATTTTCTGACCGGTATCTACTGTAGAATCCGCTTAATATTGCCAGTAATGACACCGCCAATGACGCTCTTTGCAAGTTCAACGAGTTTCAATTGGGAATCTCTTACTGCTTTGGCAATCCTAAACTTCGAGGTTTTTGATATGATTTGGTAATTGCGCCATGTCTGGACACTGTATTGGTTTCCATTCCATACAAAGTGAATACTGTACCGCTCAACTATCCCCTGTTTCAGTTAAAAATCATTTTCGGGGATTATTATGTTGCAGTAATCCAGGAAACTTTTCGCGTGAGTTATGTCACATCTTCACCCATATCTCCATTCAATACCGTGTCATCAATAAAGATCTCTTTAGAGTAGCTGACGAGGTACATTTCCTATTCTAACCTATCCAGAGTGATACCATCTGGTCGATGGTCTCGATACTTCAGAGTAAAAAGGAAGGGGGGATGATATTTATGGACCTTAATTGAACATACAAGTTGGGTTAGAAATAATAGAAATACATGCATACATAATTGGTCATTACAACCCTTCAGTTAGGGTTACTACCTAGCTTCTCAGACCACTTATGTTGGGTTTATTAATTTTATACATCAACGGAGGGATATATAGTTTGAACGCCGAATTTTTTGAGAAACTTTTCATGGCAATTTTTTTTATCCTCAGGATTTTTGGCAGAAATCTGCTGAGAGGAAGTCGCCGAAGAAATATTTGTTCGTATTTCTTTTTGTTGGAGATATCTGACCTGGAGTTTGAACCGCGAGTTTGGTGGTTTGAACCTGTTTACGTCTAATAAGCCAACACTCCTAATACCTCCTAGACTACGGCGACTTTATACAATAATAATACACTCCTTGTTAGCAGAAGTTCAAGCGCCTTAAGATCTTAACTGAAATATGTATTGCAATAGGCTTATTGAACTTGAGATATCAATTCTATAAGGATCTCGATTTTTTTTCCGCATATAAGCTGATATAATTTAATAAGTTTGTCTGATTATACGCTACACATGAGCGTCTGACAAAGATGTTCTTCCTAAAAATATTGCAATGGAACTTAGGATTTGCTAGTGAACTGAAGATTATTATCTTATATATCCTGAAAATTAGGGGGGGGGAGGGGTTTAATGAACAATTGTTTGTTTACAGAAGAGATTTAATTCTCCAAAAGCTGACATATGGTCAAGACTCAGAGTGGAATAAACGAGAACTCCTTATTTTAAGCATACAGGGGTAAACCCCTTTTTGTAAACAAAACAAGACTACGCCATTGGCTTTCATGTAAATTGAAATACATAAAGAGTGCAGCAAAATAGCCTATTGTATGGAAGAGAAGATATTGAAAATCATCATTATCATCATTGCCAGCGTGCAGTAAATGTTGCACACACATAAGATAAAAAGTAACATGTTGTTGCAGCCCTTTTTTTTTTGCTGTTTTTGTATGCCTTTTTATATGCGGATTATTGTGCAATCAACGAAGCATTGAATGTTTTTTGCAAAAACAAAACAAAAAAAAAAGAAGAGAAAAAAATGCAAAATAAAAATAAAATAAAGATCTCAGACAGACTCTTATGGATTTCGATTTTTTTTTCTTTCAGTGCCCAGGGCTAAATATTGAAAAAAAAAAATTGTCAAGTTTTTTTGTATTTTTTTTCTACTAGAATTGATCATTATAATCAGTTTTTTTTTTTTTTATGAATAAAGAGACCTGTTTTGGAAGCTTTTTATAAGCCATTTATGGTCACACAATTGTTGAAATTAATTTCACTTCAATCCGGTCTGCTGTTGCTTTTCACAAGTAGCCGTAACTCATTGACAGGGTCCCATTAAAGAATTTAATGATCACGATCATTATCATCATTGCCAGATTTTTTTTTGTTTTTTTTTTTATATGACGATCAGCTGTAATTGCTAAACCATAAAGAAAGAAAAGAAAAATTTTTGTGTGGACAAAAAGGACAAAGAGGAAAACAGAATATGATGATACTCGTAAGAATTAGATAGACAGACGCCTCTGATGCTTCTTGAAGATTTTTTTTTTTTTTGCTTATGTTGCTTTAAACGAAAACAATTTTTATGATCATTAATGAGCGCTGGGATTTCGGTTGGGTGTGTTAAAATGTAATTAAAACGAGTCATTAATTTACATAAGAAATGCAACACAAAGAAAAAAAAACAAAAAAAAAGGATTCCATAAATTTGAATTATTTTATCTGCTCTGAGAAATAAAATGAATTTCAATTGAACTTGGAATAAAAATTGTATTCACGCCATAAAAGTAAAACTATTAAGCTTTTCAATTAATTTTAAATAGCCTGAGCCTGGTTTTGATTTCTTTCTGGTTTTGATTTCTTATTATTTATTGAATAAACCTTCACAATGTTATCGCTTAAACTGCCGCTATTGCCTTCAAACGATTGATAGTAAAACAAAATAAACTTTCTTGTCTTCCTTTGAAATTAAATTTTAATTATTGCCTCTTAATGATCAAAATATTTCATTAAATAGTTCCTCTTCCAATAAGGAAATCTTATATTAACTTACGTTCGCTTATTAGACGTAAAACCACGGTTCAAACCCCAGGTCAGATATCAAAACGAAAATATGAAAAAATTTTTCTTCGGCGGCTACTTCTCACCAGATTTCTGGCCAAAAATTCTGAGAGCAAATAAAAATTGCCATTAAAAGTTGCTCAAAAAATCTGTCGTTCGGAGTCGACTTTAAATTGTAGGTCCTGCCACGTTCCTCAATGGTCCTAGTAGGGTATTACAAACATGTTATCCGATTTATTAACATGTTATCGCTCACTATAATCATTAAAATTTTAAAAACTTGTACCTAGAAACAGAATCTTAACGTTGCATCCTACTCTCCTTTATTTTGATCGGTAAAGAATGCTTTCAATTGAAAACTCTCTTCTTGACAATACATGATAGGCAGGTAAAAGTGGCTGGAAATACAAGGAGATTAATACCACGCATTTTCGTTTCACATTGTCTTGAAACTATTAGAAGCTTCTAATGAAGTTCCAGATGTGCATACCCAATAGATAGGTAAGATCATGCTTCTTCTGAAACACAAAGCTGATCATGTAATCAACAAGTAAAGAAGAGTTTCCTTTTTCTTAATCATCACTGCAACTGCTCGAGAAATATTAACTCCGACAACTATGATAAGCGTGTTCCTCTGGTTTTGAGGAGACTTTCGTAAACACTTTATTTTGTTTTGCTGCACTATCTTGCCCATGTACCATGCTTTTATTAATCCTAAGCTTGCGTATGATCGATGAGGTTTCCTGCATGGAGGCCCATCTCATCTGACCAATATATACGCTCTATAGAATCGTGACGTTTTTAGAGTTCTTATGATACAACCCAGTGCCCTGTCAGAACCCCGTCTGGCTATCATCGTCCGATATAAACTGGTTCAAGCAACACATTGACATCGCCACGCCATTGCTACCTTTCTAATAAGTAATGTGTTGGCCTACTAGATGCGTTCACGAGACTTCAAATCTCAATTTTGAATGAATGAAAATATTTTTTCAAACGACTCAGTCTTGTGCTAATTGCCATGAAAACAGCTTCTCAAATATGTTGTTCTGATTTGACTTTAAAATCCTGAAGAAATTAACACAAACAACATGCTTGGTGTGAGTATCCAGGCCATAAGCCTAGCAAAAGGATTGCAATTGTGCAAAATGCTTATGATATTTTAAGATGGGCTTTGTTAGAAGGCATTATAAAATCACATTTTGTTTGAGAATCAATGAAAATTGGCAACATTACCGCCATACTTTGCTTTTGAAGACTACAAAAAAATTTTTTGACGAAGCTTGCTAAAAGGTGAACCAAATTTCCATTTACTATTCAATGGCAAAACGAAACGTATTATTTCTAATTCGAATGAATACGATCGACAAAACGCTAATCGCTTAAGAGAAAATCTGCAAAGAAGATTATTGACGAAGTAAGAGAAAGCTTTGAATGTGGCGATTAGATCAAAATTGACTTAAAGGAAGGGAGTGCTGTGTTTTGGATGGGATTGCAAGGGACTTGTTCGTTGTGTGCTTCTATAAACAATTCCTTCTGATCTCTACATACGCGTACTCGTACATAATTGCCCATTACAGCCCTGTAGCCAGAATTATTACCTACTTTCTCTACCACTAATGTTGTGTGTGTCAATCCTAAACATGAGTAGCTGGATCTACAGTTTATAATCGAATCCAAACGTCAAATTTTCGAGAGATGTTTCATGGCAATTTTATTTATTCTCAGATATTTTGCCAGAAATTTTTTGAGAGAAAGTTGTCGAAGAAATATTTCTTTTGTTGTCTGTATGTATAATGGGCTGAGGAAAAGGAGACTATCATCCACTTCCTCTGTCAGTGCCCATCTCTTGCCAGGTGCAGATATTGGTTATTTGGCTCTTCATTTCTTATCAGCTTGACGTAGCTATCATTTATTGATGTCAAGAATATAGCCTCGTTTATTAAGCTTTTTGGCTGGTTTTTCAGCGTGGTATAGTCGTGCTTTTGTTATGCATTTCTTTTGTTCGACTTGGGGTTTGAACCGACACCTCGCGTTGAATAAGCCAAAAACTATGTGGTAGATAACGGCGACTTGTAATCTCTAACGATCGGTAACTATTAAAGCAAAAACAATTCAATTAATTTGACCAGAATTGATCAGAGGAAAAGGTTTCGTATTTCATCATGATAAAGCCAGACTATACGTCTTTGGTGAAACGATAGAAACTGAAAGAGCTTGTCTGGAACCAGTTTTTTGCCTTCGAAAACCCAGAATAACCCAACTGACAGAATGATTTTTACAAAATTTTATCGATCAAATGAAAACTTCAATTTGAGTAAAAGAAGGAATTTTATTTTCAATCAAATTTGTAAGCAAACAATTAAACGAACCTTATTTATTTTTGTAATTAAAATTTATTGACAACTTTGTTAATAATGAAATAAAAAAAAATTTAAATTTTTAGTTTAACTCTGTAAATGGTTTAATAATCGAATGACTAACTGACTGACTGACTGTTAATATAAATTGCAGTGTTGTACACGTCTTTCTAAATGATATCACAGCTTAAACATAAGAAATCATCACAATAAATTTACAAAAAAAAAAAAAAAAAATTTTTTTTCGACAACTAAAAGTGTTTCCAGACAGTCTGACTTGTTGACTGAGTGCCTTATAAAAAGACAGGAAAAAAATTTTTTTTTTTTTTTTTTGTTTGTAAAACGTTTTCATGTTTCTACAGCTCATTTCAGGCCGTATAAAACAACATTTTTTGAAAATAATTCCTGTTGTTGTTATTGTTTTTTTTTTTTGTGTATTTTTATCATTTTCTGAAATAAAATTTATTCTTCTTCTTTTACTGATCCGTAAATATACGTTGTTTTTTTTTCTTTTTTGGTTTTTGTTGTTGTTGTTGTTTTTCATAATTTTTTTTAATAAGAATTGGAGACCTTGAAATTTATGTATCTTTTTTCGTTTTTCGTTTTTCGTTTTTTTTTGTTTTTTTGTTTTTTTTTTTGGTTTGTTTTGTATATGTTTGGAGGACGGACTGTTGATATCCTATATATCAACTTTAATGATAATATGCTGTATAAAGAAAAAAACAACAACAACAATAAATATAAATAAAACAAAAAAAAAAACATTAACAAATAATATACACTCACACACATGCACTCACGTATATTCATACTCATACTAATAAAATGTATAAAAAAAAATAAAAATAAAAAACAAAAATGAAGGCAGCATAAAATCAGTATTTTTTTTCATGGTCATCTGCTTTATTAAAATGCAGTTTTTTTTTGCATTTTTTTTTGTTTTTTTTTCTGTGCATAAATCGTGGTATTGCCTCCTTCTTTCTTTATATATTTTTTTCACTTCTTTTTAATTTTTATTTTTAAGATTTTGATAAGAATTTTTTAATTTTTTATAGCAGTCGCCGCAGTAGTAAGTAGTTGTAGTTGTTGTTGCCATATCTGGTAGCTGGCATGTCTATCTGTATCTGTCTTCATACCATCTACCGCAACTGAATTCCTAATGAGTTTTCTTTACTTTTTTTTTCAAGTTTCTGGTTGGTTTTTCTTCAATTTTTTTAAAATATTTTTTTTTGTTTTGTTTTTTTTTTTTTTTAATTTCTTCTCACTGCATAAAATGTTTCATATTTTCACCACAAAAAAAAAAAAAAAAGAAAAAAATGCAAAAAATGTTTTTTTTTTTTTTTTTTTTTTTTTTTTTTTTTTTTTTGAAAATTTAAATTTTATTGTTTTTAAACTGATTTCCACTACTTCTCCTTCACTTTTGAATTTCTCTTGTGAAAAATGTTAAAAAAAAATTGTGCCGTTTTTGTCAACCACAAAATTTACCATTTTGCAGCTGTCCATTCTGCAACTGCAAGTTGTCTTTCTTTCATTTTAAATGATGAAGTTTTTTTTTTTGGTTGTTGTTGTTGTTGTTGTTATTGTTCAACTAAACCACATTGTTATTCGAAATTAAGGTTCAATGAATGCAAAGAAACTTTCGAAATTGTAATAATTTAACACCTTTTACCAAAAAATTATGAAGATTTCACCTGAATTTGTAACTGCTACTGTGCATACTGAAGCCATATTAAATGTGTAAGGCATTGAAGGCCAAAACATAGGCTGTCATATTCAAAATTTAAAAAAAAAATTTTTTTCTTTGCAGTGTTGACAACAATGTGTTTACCAGTACCCCTCGTACGTAGTTAACACCACATGTAAATATCTCTTCTTGTCATGCACTTCTAGTTGGTTTCGTAGAGAATCTGAATTCTTATTCTGATATGGATTACGATACCCTAACATCATCCTACTGGTCGTTCGATCTTCCCTATTTTGGTTTTACAACACAATCATCATGATATTGTTACCAACGGGCAACACCATAGCCAGGTTCGAAACTACATATAGAGGTAGCTGTGTTACCAAAAACATATCAATACCGTGTTCATGGTATGAAAATTACTGTCTTCAGTCGAAGTTACGCTCTTGACTTTTAAGGCTCAAAGTAATACAAACACCAGGTACTGTAAAGAAATCAGTTCAAACAACCCAAGTGGCCGCAACAATAAGATTCTAATGACGGACGTCCGCTGATGTCCATTTAATTGTCTTCTAAAAACTTTATAGATATACTTGAGCAACCTTTAGAACTAATTTTTATGTACGTAACATGCTTTCATAATTGGTCATTACAACCCTTTAGTCAGGATTACGACCTAGTTTCTCACACCACTTATGATGCAGACAACTCCGAAAACCAGATTTTTGAATAACTTTTTCATGGCAATTTTATATACTCTGAGAGATTTTGTCAGTATTCTGCTGAGACGAAGTCGCAGTTGTTTTGTTGGAAATGTCTAGCCTGGTGTTTGAACCGAGGCCAGACATTTAATAAGCCAACGCCCTACCTACTAGACTACAGCGACTATGTCCCTACAAAACTTTCACAATCCTGGGAGTGGCGTTAAAAGCTTAGAAGGCTTTACTGAATGTGGGACTTCTTAATCAAGCTCTTTAACCAATACACTGTGCCACCAAGTGAATAAGGAGTAGTAAAAATATTTCCATTGATTTTCCAATAAATGAATTGAAAGCCATTGTCTAAGAGCGATAAGAAAGTGCAAGCGGTGGCCAAGACTAGAGACTAGTGTGTTGGCTTTTAGACGAAAGGCTGCGGTTCGAATCCCCGGTCAGACTTAAAAAAAAAATATTTCTCCGGCGACTTCCTCTCAGCAGATTTCTGGCAAAAACTCTAAGAGTAAATAAAATTGCCATGAAAAGTTTCTCAAAAATCTGTCGTTCGGAGTCGACTTGAATCAGTAATTTCCGCCACACATGTTTAAAATTAACACACACAACATAATTGGTGTGAGAAGCTAGGCCGTAATCTTGACTGAAGGGTTGTAATGGCCAATTATGTATGTATGTATGTGATAGGATTGAAAGGGAATGTTCAACTTAGTCCTTAGGCACACCTTCTGGCTCTTGTTTTAGAGCAAAAGCTGCCCTCTGGCAATCGAATATACTCAGCAGGTAGGAGTTGATCTCCACTGCTATCTATCTATGCTGCAATATAATTTTTGGCAAGATAATATGCCCTCAAACGAAAAATCTTTCACTGGCTCTATTGTATACAGCAGTTGGCGGTCCTTTCTTGATCTAAGTATGCCCATCAGCTTTGGTTTGAATTCCGCAACAAGATGGCTAAACTCTACTTGATACTGTCAAGTGCACACATACATATATCGCCGTTGTTGCCCCCAGAGGCTTACTAGATTGGGATCGATAGAATTGAGCTCAACTTCTTGTGTTAGAGAACACTCTTGGCGAAACAACTTTTTTTTTGGATCTTCATTCGCAATCAAATTTAAAATTCTTATAAGAAAAACACTCTTTAATGGCAATTTATTTAAATTCCGGAGAGTCATGATTTCGAACTCCAAATTGCATTAAAGAAAGACAGAACGAAAGAAAAAAAAAAGAAAAGAGAAACAAAAGTTTTAATTTATGTTTGAACTTCATTAGCGTTTTGTCGCAATAAATTTTAAAACTAATTTCCGTTTTAACTCTTTTTTTTCTGTGTCTTTCTGTTTTTTTTTTCTGTTTCTTTAAATTCTAGCGTTTTGCTAAGTAAGCACTTCTTCTGCCTTAATACCCCCTTCTCCTCACTTTAGCGGCATATTTAACTCCGTAAGCAAGCCTTTGATGTACAAAGTAAAGCAGCGGTGTGTTGTAGGCATATTGTTGAGGCCAGTATGGAAACAACCCTTAAAGGCAATTTCGTTTAAATGAAACATAAGGTGGTCTGCTAAACAAAAAACAAGCGTGTGCTAATTTAAAAATTAAAATTTTTTTTTTCGTAGAGAATTTATCAAAAAAAAAAACAAAAAAAATCCAATTTGTTGGCGCTTTTTGTTAAGGTTTTCTTAGCAGTTGTAAGAATCCCTTTTTTAGTCTAAAGAAACATGTTCATTCGTATTGAATATTCATTTAAAAAAAAAAGGTAATTAAAATGAGGAGAACAAATGGAAAAAAGAAAATCAAAAATTCATTCAATTTTGGGGTAAAAAAATTACCCCAAAAAAATAATTGTTTTTTCTTCTTCTTCTTTTCTTTTAAGTGTCATATAAATTAGGGCTAGGGCTTCCGCTGTCAATGCATTTGTTGCGTTTGACATTTTTTTCTTTTTTGGAGTCCTTTAAAGCGAA